>JAITYZ010000748.1:0-43718 GCA_027744595.1 Paronellides praefectus
AGTACATCCAAAAAAAGTACACAAGTACATCTGCTTTTGCAAAGTTGTAGCGGATTATTAAATTGGGAACAGGACATGGGACAAACAAAATGTAGAATCGCCAACACTCATTTCATGGTAAATATAAGTATGTATACTATACCATAGTACGTCAAGTGGTGGAGAACAGCAGTATATGGGTCAGAATAAATTTAACATAAAATTATATATAGCAGCCTGCCAATTTTAAACAATTCATGCATGCTGTATTTTGCAGCTCTGGGGAAACTATCCGCGGGGCTATGTAAAGCGATGCTGCAAGTAAACAACGTTCCAGTTACAAGGGGCAATATCATACATACAAGTTGCATTTAGATGACATTTCACCATCTTCATAGAGTTATTCAGTTAATTGAATAAGTTAAATGAAAACATACAAATGTATACAAGCATCTTTCATTAAATATTGTGTAATAATCTCCAAATATAAAAACAGACGTGATTCAATATGCTAAAAAGCTAATTATTTGAGATGTAATCAGGAACCATGCAATAATATATATTTAGAAATCCAAGAGAATCTCTATTTAATGTTGTGACAATCACGACATTAGGTATGTAGGTTGATTCAAAGATATTTTTTTGTCTGTTTTCTTTTCTTCAAACAATTGTACCCGTTTTACTGTGTTTCTTTTTCTCTTATTCAAACAATGAATATTCGTCTTTGTGCAATGGTGTGTACTCCAAGTAGAGAGGTACTAGATGTTAGAAAAGCTTTTGCTGGACAGAAGCTACAGTTAAAATGAGAGAAAATCCTGATACAATTATACCGGGTCTGGTAGTAGTAGTAGAGAATTTTTTGAAGTTACTATTGTAATGGGTTTTGTACTTGGCTAGGTACTTAGACAAGGTTAGCATAGGCATATATAGCGCTAATACTATCGCTACCTTTAATACCACTGATTATATATCGGGCCATCAGCAGGCATATAGCACGAGCACATAAAGACATAAAGCCTACCAGCCATAAAGACATGCCTTCATCACATTTATAAATAATATACCTACATATACCTATTATACGTGCTACACGATCTGGTAAACATAAGTGTGTTGTCATTCCGTCTCTTTTGCCTTGGATGCTTCTCTCGTCGTACGTTACACAGGCTATCTCTCTCTTTCTCTCTCCCTTCCCACAATTCAATATAGAAAGGAGGGAGAGAGAGAGAAAGAGAAAATGAGGAAAAGCGGCGAAAGTGTGTATGAATGTATTTATGTGTTCTCGCGTAAATGTTACTGGAGATGTAATGCTGATTCCAATGCCGCCGTTACTGCTGTTTAACGTACTACTGACTGGGAAGCAAGAGGAGCATAAGTATATATAATGATATGTGAGAGAGTGAGTCTTATATGAGTGGTTGGATGTGTGTATGTGTATGTAATATATTGGTGAACAATGGTGGAGTGTTAGGAAAAAACAAGTTTAGCTCCGAGTCCCGTCGTCTCTTCGGTCTGCACTGCGGATTTTTCCAACAGTCGTTCGTTATCCATCGTAACCTCGAGTCCTAGTTACTACTAGAAAAACTACTTACTTTACTACTACTACTACTACTTTTTTTCTCTTACTACAACTCTCTGGTGCCACACTGCTATTATTATGTACTATATTATTATTTCTACTAGAGAGCTGGAAAAGTCCTAGGAGCACAATGCAAAACTAAATTTTCCGTGGTTGGCCTGCTTGCCAGTCCTCACATAATATTCCCCACGTTCCATACACACACACACACCAAGTGCTTATATACGTCTCAACTTTTCCCCAACAATAACAACAGAGAAGCAGCAGCAGTAGAAACAGCAGTGAAATTCCTCACACTTTCCAACTTCCACACAACCACTTCTACCAGTAGAAGAACCACTACTATCACCACCACCACTACTGCTGCTAAACCGACCAACCAAATCAAACGACCGACCGACCCAGCCTGGATCAGCCCGTATTGTTTTTGAAGAAAGCAAAAGATTTACACAAATTAGCCACTCCATCAGCAGCTTTATAAAATTCTCGTTCCTCGAGAAATGTTACTGTTACTACTACTACCACCACTACTACTCTCATAGCTCATTACTCGTTAGTACTCTATAATCACACACAAAAAAAATATTTCATCAAATTCTTTGCGGATCCAAAAATCTCACTTTCAATCTTCAACTTTCTCTCTTTCTCTCTATCTTCACTATATCCTAAATTAATATTCAAATACCAGTAATCCTTTAAAACTTTTCCCACATAGTATATAGATATATATTTGAGTAACTGTGAACAAGTACAGCAGTTGTTGTTTTATTTTCTAATCTCTAATACATATATAGTTATTATAATAACTAAACAAAGTATCAAATAAACTTTACTGGAATTCATTGTTTCGCGATATATACTTTTGATAACAAAACATATTATAAATAAATCGTTCACTTCACCGTCTCTTTCCTCTGACATGAGGAACTCATATCGGTACATATCAAATCAGAGCCTGCAGTTAATTTTCTAACTAGTTTAATATTAATTTTAATTTATTTATATATATATATCTATATATACTGCTAAACAAATCTTACTACTCACTGTAAACATATATTTCTCATTATACTTACCACAGAACTTTATATATTATTCTATAAAGCAAAAGTATTATTAAGTAGCAGCACAGCAATTATTTTTTATTACAAAACATAAGGCATCATAATAAAATACATTTAAAAAAAAGATATATTATTATTATTGTTCAAAGCAAAAGTATATATATATATTATAAAAATTGTTCTTAATTCACCAAAGCTTTTTAAAACAATCAGCAGCAGCATATCAAACATGTGACATATCGCCAAAAAAAATTCTAACTCATTTCCGTCATCAAAACTTTAATATTTAATTAATATATTTCATTATATATTATACTACTGTAACTTGCACTTTCAATATAAACTAACTAAATATTATATAATCTCGCAATATATAAATTAAAATATCTTTACAGCTATAAAATTGGTTGACAACAAAAAAAATATACCAAATCAAAAAAAAAACTAAACAGTTTTTACAAACATTCTTGTGCACAAATTATAATCGCGACGTTTTATATATCTTGTGCTTCTGCTTTTCTGTTTCATCTTAAATTCTTGGAGAAATATATATAATAAAATATGTTCTCTCTTTGTGCATCTTTAAAAGTAGTTGTGCCAGAAAGGAATGGTAAAAAGTGAACTTGTTAAAATATTTGAACTCCATCAACCTCCACCATCGATAAAAAAAGCATCGTCGACAAAGCCAGCTCGCGCTCTGTTGTGTGTATGTGTCTATACTTTAAAATAGAAAAGCAGCCTTCCTTCCGCATTATGTCAAAAAAAATCTTCTAGTTACCAACTCCTCCAGTTCCTCCACTTATCACGGTTCATAAAAATAATAACAATAATAATTAGCATATACGCTCGAACAATAGTTTTCCTTTTTGCTCAAATAAAAACCAGCTTTAAATCTTTGATTCTCTCCACCTCAACTTGTTGTTAAATATAATTTGCACTAATCACACAGTCAGATTATTAGCTGAATAAGTGACTCAAATATTTAAAAAAAGTCAAACGAGGTAATTTCTTATCCTCAAAAGTCTGTGTTCCAGTTAAAAAAAAATAATGTGTGTGATGAATAATACATACATCTCTTCTCTGATAAGTACAAATCATTGAAGTTGTCTATTATTATTGTTGACTATGTGTGTTTCACAAGTGCAAAGAAATATATAATCCAGGTATTGAAACTTTATAGAAGAGTTTTTAGAAGGAAGAGTAAATTAACAGTAGTGATGTTGACGTGATTTCAAGTGGACACTAATTTCCAAATGTTCAAGCATCATCCGCTGTGTAATAATTTATTGCTTGAGATAACACTTCGCATCACCAAATTATCATAATCTCGCTATATATTTCCATATTCTTTCACCTCATCAACATTCCCTCTGTATATCGACCTCAACATGAGACATTACAGGCATTGTTTTTGATTTTAACAAATCATAGCAAGCAAAGCAACGCGACTGCTGAACACACTGCTCTAACTTTCGGCGTCTGCTGAGGTAAATATTAACATTTTTTATTATTCTAAAACTTTTAAAAAATATTCTCATTTAACTTTCATGATGCATTAGTTATATAAAAAAGTTTACATTTTATTTCATGAAAAAAAAATAGTTTCTTTCACTAACCAAAGCATAAAGAGTAAACCATTATGTCATTCATCCACGTACCTATACACGTCTGTTGTATAATATGTAATCAATAATGATATATGCCTATGTAATACGAGGTTTTCTCCCCGTATAAACCTACTACATTTATTATTATCAGGTTATCATCATAGATTGCTCGTTTTAAAACCCCACTTTTCACAGGGCAGTCATAACATTCTGTTAACAATTCCGGAATTCAGTTAATATTTCATGTATTCATGATTTCCTCATTCAGTTTTCAAGTAGTTATTATATATGCGCACTACTACAACAGCATGAGAGAGAGAGACATGCTTTCTCACAAGTTTGTTGACAGGTATTTCGGGTGAAATATTTATGAACTCGACAAAACACCATGTGCATGTAAAATATATGGTGGGCAGCCATATTTCTATTACATTTTTTAACCAACGTCGTCAGCGGCAGCAGGTCTTTTTGGTGCTGATGATAAGTTTACTTAATGCAGAGAGAGATAGCTGGAATTTCTTAACAAATTACAAGGAAAAGCCCAAAGCCATGCAAACTGTGTGTGTATCGATAAAACGGAGGTCATCCGAATCGCATTTTTATTTTCCTTCGCTACTATTTCTTCGATAATTTCACCTTTTTTTGGATTAAGTTAGCCCAAATTGCCACTTAAGATATAAACTCATTTATCATAACAAGACATAGACAAGGTAGATATAGTCGACTGGTTTGTCAAGAATTCCTCAAAAATGACGAGTCTTTGATATAAAAGTGATAGCAAAATGTTCTTCCTCTGCCTACTGCCTACACCGCCTGCAGAAATAGAAAATGCTTAGAGTGGTTAATAAGATAGCACGTGTAAGAATGCCAGTGCATGCTTAAATTAGAATGTTAAAAACTGCGGAGCTCTAAAATTTTTTTCTAACCAACTGCTAAATGCTTTGTTATTTATTCAAAAAGTTAAAAATAGCCGTGCGGGTGCATCTTTGTAAGGAAAAGAGTCCAAAGCGTTGTAAGATACCGGTTTTAGTCTTAATATCCAACGACTGAACAACTCCCTGGTTTTTTATGTGGAAATGGAAGGTTAGAATAAGTTACAAAAACGCTGCCTTTTGATCTCTCATTTGGCAGCTATGGTACAGCACAGAAAGCAATTGTAAAATATATTTCCTTTGAACTCTTTGTGAATTGATCAATTTATTTTCGAATGTTAATCACACCGTATCTGAAATCGCATCCTTTCATTGCCTGGACATTCATCGTAACCATATGTAAAATTCTATTTCGGTTCATAAAACATGTTCTGTTTTTTTCCTTCGCTTGAAAACATACTGGCTATCCCAGTGCATCAAAATTGGACTAGTGGAAAATCATGCAAACTGAAGCTTGAATTCCAACTTGGCGTATGGAAATTTATGTAAAAGATTTTGTTTCCTAGTCTGTTTTTTAAACTTTACCCACGATAAATAGCTTTTCCTCCACCTCCGTGTAACAATAGAGGAACACTACAGTCTGTGTAGTTCCTTCCATAATTTGTGCCTTCCTTTTGTGACCATTTTGTGCTGATCTCTATGTCATGCAAATTGAGTGAAAGTTTGGCAAATCTGGTTTAAAAAAATACATATATCAGTGCACTGTGTGCAATAAAGGATTTCAGTACAGTCTCCCCCTATTTTGTTTAAATTCCACGCAAATATTGTTTGGGACTTTATTAAATAGGACCCACGTGGCTTTGTGTAAATAGGAAATGTGCATTAAAACACGATAATTGGATTCCATCCGTGTCAGTATTCATTCCGCTGAAGACCAAAACACAGAAAGGGTTTGTTCTGTTCCGCTTTCATAAATATCTTAAAAGGTATGTATTTTAAATGATACACTTCAATTCTCAAACAATAATATTCTTACTTTTTACACTTTCACAATAATTTTAAAAATTTATTTTGTTTGTTTCATTGATCATAACAATTAGGATTGCATGATGAAGTATTTGGCGTTCGAATGTTTGTTGAATTACTATTGTTTTTATACTAATTCTAGTCATAAAGTAGTGGAGTTGGTAGTTTAAATAGTACGGTACTTGTGGAAAGTAATGAGAGCACCTATTCCATTTTACTATTTTTGCTGTAATATTAAAGCTAAAAGTACTTTTGCGAACTATCTCCAAAAACAAAACGGTTCAGATTGGTATCGTGTAGCAAAACAACATTGCCACAACATAATCTTCCTATCTGCACTGTATTTAAATGTCAAGTAAGTTACACAACCAACAGAATGTGGAATTACGGTACATAACATAATGTAGCTCATTAAAAGCAAACTTTTAAAATTGGCATACATGTGTAGTAGGTAGAAATAATTTCCCTGATAAAGGCCCTGCAAACTACTCTGAAAATGACACTACACAAAACGTTGTGTAAATGCCGGGGAAAGTTATGAAAGAGGGAAGGAATGAAAAATAGGGAAAAATAAAACTGAGTGATAGAGTGAACATTAAGTAAAATTGTCTTCATATTTTATTTGAGGAACACACGCATAGGTTTCATGTAAAATTCATGACCACATCAACTTAAATAAAATGACAATATGCTGACAAACCATTTCCTATAGCATTCTAACTTAAAAAAAAGAATGCATGTGGTTTGTCTTAATTAAGTATTGAGTGTTGGGTGATACATCTAAACATGCAACTGAGCGGCATGGGGTAAAATACGGCACTTTTGCCTTTGGGTAAGAAACGGCAAGTGCATTTTTTTAAATTTAACTTTATTATAAAATAGCTCTAAATTGGCTGTGAAATAATAACTACAACAAAAACTAACAAGCTTTTATCACTGTAATTGTTTTTGGGGGAAAGTGCGTAATGCACACATGCATAGGTAGGTATACATCTGTATGCACATATTATTCAAGAAATTTCTTGTTAAAAAAACGAAGCCTTTGCAATCTAAAAAAGAAGTTTGTATTTAAAAAAAATCGTCGACATTAATGACCATAACTTACAAGTAACTTGTAGTAAACTAATTAGGGTTATGGGTCGCTATTTTCCCCGATAACAGGCAACTATTTATGATGCATGTGTGTATCCAAAGTTTCTTTGCCTATACAACACATTATAATGAACATAACTTTTAAACTTATTAGGGTTTATGACCCGCTTCCTGTTCCAAAATTTCCACCTGAAAATTTGATGATATATCTTGAAAAGCCAATGAATAAAAACTCAATGAGATATTCATCATTAATGCACCAATGGAAAAGTTGCTCTTGTCTTGCGTATGGACTTTCTTGCACATCCGGCTGGTGTGGAGAGAAAGGGAAATTTAGTACAGCCAACTTTCATATATATATTAATATAAAACTGCGTGCTGCATGCAATCCATCTATGATATACCTACATACATGATGAAAATTACAGCATATTGCCCTGTTTACGCAGTGCGTATATTATGCACTCTACCCATACAAATGTTAACCACACCAGTTTTTTTCTTCAGCATGAAAAATACACAACTCAGAAACTATTATCATCATCATCTCCCTTAGTCTTTAAAAAGAGGATAATTATGTGATCATTATCATCATCACCAATCAAGAATTTATTCACCTGCAATTTTTATTATTATTATTACTATTCCGCTGTTTCTCTTGGCCGCATTATATGTATGCATGCATGGAGGCAAGGGCACACCTTCCTGAAACAGTATTTACAATCAAATGGTTAATAGCGTAGAACAATGCGAATTGAAAATCTTTTCAGCAAGACACTTCGGTTTTTCTTTTCTTCTCACTTATATCTCAATGATACGTATATGTATACCTTGCTTCCCTCCACCAACTTTTTTTTCCTCTCTCTCTCTCTCTCTCTCTCCTTACGTTCTACCGAATTCAATGGGTTTCCTCTTTATGACATCTTCATTTCTACTCCAACAAGCAGATTATCTTCATCCTTGAAATAAGAAGACCCCAAAGTCGCTTTAGCTGCTGCGTTCGTTTCGTTGTGTTTGGTAGTAGAGCCACACGGCTTTTAGCTTCCTTCCAACATATCGATTTTGTCTTCATACACTCGCTCCAGCTCTAGCTACTCTGGTTTTTCTTCTTGTCTTTAAACTTTCTCTGTATTGTGTGATGATGACTTGTCGGGTATCCTCCTTATATCTGTTGTGCACGTGCAATTTTCTCTTTCTTGATAATTGAACACAACTTTTCCATCTTCCTCGACTTCAACACACAAAAAAATGTACATAGTTCATAATACAATGCTTAGGTATATATATGATTGGTCCGTACTTTTGGTCTATAATATTCAATAGGACCCTATAATACATGTACAATCTTTTTTCTTTTTTTTTGTTATTTTTAAACGTGATAATTTGAAATCCATTTTGTTGTTTTTATAAAGAATGCTACACAAATAATGTTTAATCATCTCCTTTTATGTTTAATTTTCGTTTAAAAATTCCTTGAATTCAAAATAGTAAACATAATATAGAAGAAAGCTTTGCACAACATGAGTAACATGTTGAATACAACATTATTACCAAAATTAGCAGTCTGTGCCCTGTGCATTCATCATTAGGCATATATATGTACATAACATGCAACGTTCAAAAGCGTGTACAAAAATTGTTGGTTTTACAAGCTCCCATAATATTCATGCCCATCCATGTATTATGCAATCATTTGAAAATGTGATGATGTAACAGGGACAGTTAGTATGTTTGTTAATCTCCTTGTCATGAATAATTCTCAATAAACTGAAGAATCAAATGAGATATACAAGGAATTTTTTGTTGTTGGTACAATCAAAACTAATAAGTATCAAAATATGATTAATTTGTTTGGAAAGTTATAATAAGTTCTGAGAATTTTACATGTACTAAAAGATTCAATCCATCAAACAAGCCATATAATGTAGAATAAACGTGGGTTTTTTATTCAATACTTCATCAAAATCATACATATAATAATATTATATTATATATTCATTTCGTGTAATATCCTCGCACAAAGAAATCAAGTTCTTTTGTAGTTTTTTTTCCACACACAAAAAAGTTTTGGCACAATCGTAACAGTAAGTCTAGTTGGATCAAATGAGCACAACATAATAATGTCATTATTACCTGATATTCATCTATTTATCTACATTTATTCTCCTTGTTTACCAAACCATATTATGAATTTATACCGACATTGTATATATATCCATATATTATACATAAAGTTTTGTATATGTGCAATTATGAAGGCCACGTCATAATTTGTACACTGTGCAGTAATAATGTGAATTGTTAGGAATTGACATTCATATATCATGGCTGTTTGGAACTGAATCTATAGTCGTTTTTAGATAACATGTTGTTGTGAAAAGTGGAAAATGAAAAACAGATCGACATACTACCACACACAATATGTTTAACAATACGAGTATATATATATATCCAACTCCTTTGAAGTGAAAAGTACAATTAACTTGAGTAGAATCTGCGAACAGAGAGAGAGAGTCGCAAATTTGGAGCAGGAAAAGTATTACAGAAGTAGGACTGGTTTATTATTTCCAGCTAATAACTTTAACATGTATGTGTGTGTGTGATGTAGTAGTGTGATACATACATAGTAGAAAGGGTGAAAAAAAACATAAACAACTTTTCCTAGTAGTTCTGGTGGTGCAGCACAAACATTCAGTGGAAATGAACAATGATAATGATCAAGACGGCTGATTAGCTTTCACCAAAATGAGAGCATAGTAGTTGGCGAGGGAAAAAGGAAAAAAATATAGAATTTTACCATACATGATTTCTGTGGAAGGCCACTTTAGCTGATTTCATTCCATATAAACTTGAGTAGGTACTTATAAACCTATATGTAGTTGTCACCACACTACTACTACTCCAATGTGATCCATTCTTCTCTGAGGAAAATGCAAAAGAACTGTGTATATAAAGTGTACAGAGCATTATTAGGCTTGGCCCATTTAGCCTTATCCCATAATGTACAAGTCTATATTCCCATTTTAAGTTGGAATAATTTATTAAGAAATCTGTCTGTGATTGTCACTTTTCCTCGTCTTATCACTAAAATAATGGGATGTTTTGTATGTCATTTACATAACGTACATAATTTAAAATCATTTACTAGGGATAAATGTATACACATCTACATGCTGGGGTACTAGTAATAAAAAACAAGGACTACATGGTATGCTCTGTCTATTAACTCGGCTCCACACTGGATATATGAAAGTGTATATAAAAGAGAAAACCAAGGAAGAAAGGTGAACACCAGACTTATATCTAGCCGGAAAATCGAATTATAACAAGTTGTGAATTTGTTGGAAATACCTAGGTTGATTAGCGAGAAGAGAAGGAAATGAAGGAGGCGGTGAGTTAATGCCTACATACATACATATATATTATGCTATATATTAACTTGCTATACACTACTGTGACATATGTATATGTACATGCTCTAGAAATTGGTAATAATTGTAATTTCAATAGAATCTGCTTTCAAACCACTCGTTCTCTCTTCTTGATTCCGTGCGAACTTGCCGAATATACGACGATCATGCAAAATTTTGTGTAACCTCAATTTCTGCTTTGCCACCAATTTAGTGCTATAGTAGGAGTATCAAAACACACACACACATGCAAAATTGAGATTTAACATAATGCATGTTGAAAATTACAGTAGCTAGAGAAAAATATTATTTTTGTGATTGTAATGTGTGTTAATAAAAGCTGTTGTAATCAGAGTAATATATGCTATGCTACTATTTTGATATTATGCTTTGTTCAAAAGCTAGCAATTAGATTAATAACCCATAAATATATGTGTTTTCAATGCATACTTACTGGTTTTGGAAGCTGCAGTAGCTTTACTGTTTATATTTGCGAGATGAACAATCAATAAACTGGTGCATGAACCTCTAAAAAAGCTTTATTCATTATTACAATAATTCCTTGAGAATAATACTTGAAACATAAACACTAAGAAATACCTACAGCGAAACATAAACTAAAAGACAGTGAACCGTGAACCGTCTGCCTCTTTTTTCACGTTTTGATCGATAACATTCAAGTGGACCAGGTATGGGCGGAAAAGCAATGCGAGACAACTACCACCACGTCGTAGAAGGCAGGTTTGCTTCCTTCCATATATGCCACAACGAAAACATATACCTATATACATACTTCAGCATAATACATACTTACATCTTTCGTGGAGCAATAATGAGCACAAAAAAGGAGGAAATTAGAAAAGGAATTGCCGAATAAAAGTTGGTAGGGGAAGAAAAAATCGGAGAATTAAGGGACACCCTTTTATGCATGTTATATTTTCTTAATTCAAGGCTTTCAAAAGTTTGAAAAATATGTATAAATATATATAAATATATATTTTTATAGCACATTTGATTATTATTTTTAAGTAGCGAAGCATAGTTTCCGTTTATTTAGTCTGTAACATCAAAGATACAGAATATTGTAAAATGCTACGAGTATAGTAGATAGAGGTCAAAGTTCAAAAGATGATATTAAAATGGAAGATATCTTTTATAGAATAGTTCTCATTAGAATACTGGATCAATTTTTTAAAACATCGTAGCAATGGATGAATACCATCAAATGACCTAAGAAATAAATAAACACACATAAAAGTAGAAAATACATCATACGACGCTCAAATTTGTCTACTAAACTGTTTTAGGCTAAAAGGCTAATTAAAAGTAGATCGGCGTATGACCTGCAATGGTAGTATAAAAGAGCAAAACTTTCATGCAATATAACAGCTCTCCTAATCTGTGTACAAATCTTTCTACTTGTATCAAAATTGTGTGAGAGTCGGAAGTTTGCAATCAGCCTTTCTAATAATAATGTATCTGGTGAAATCACAGATTATATATATTTTCATTAGTCCTATGCCTGGGCTAACATTTCGTATTGTACGTTTGATCTTTACAATTCAGTTTGACATCGGTTTATTAAGCGATGTACTTCCAAAAAAAGTCATATTATTCATCAAAAAAGAGGAAGCAGCATCAATATGTGCACAAGAGAAAGCAGCGAGTTTCAGGATTTTATATCGAAACTGTTTTTTATTCTGTCGACAAACCTGATTATACGACTATAGTACGTTGTTGTTCCGTAAAATACAAACAGTATATAATACACTATAGCCAAAGGAATGTCATTTTCAGCAACAATCACACGCTTTCACTAACATGTTAAATTGGTTCTTCCATCTTCTGTACAATGTACACACATATATATATATATATATATATATGTAGTCCATATTATAGTACCAGTAGTTTTCAGACACATGTTATTTTTCTGTCGAAGATTTAAGAACCAGAATTTGAATAGGTATAGTATTGCTAGTAGTAAGGCAGGCGGCAGGAAACTAGGGAATCTTAAGATGTGCACAGGTTTACAGATGCGCTCGAAAGCTGGAATGCTCTCGTATATAACGTCATATCTTCCAATAAACTCAATAAAATTTTATTTTCTCTCGAGTGAATAGGAAAATAACTTGGAATTTTGGCTTTGATGAAGAGATGCTCCGCTGCACGAAGGGCTTTGGGCTTGGCTCACTTTGTTTCATTTCTTTCAGCAGTAATATTATTTTTGTATGAAATGAGAATGAAGGGAAATCGAAAATGGAGTCAATCATCTAACATTTCGGATTTCTACCTAGTTGACAAGGATGATTTACCCAAATCCTCATTATATCCAGGTTCATTTTACAAAATACTATTTCCTTTGATTATTTCCATTGTAGCAGCCAAAAGCTTTTTACGATTCTCATTTTTCATATTATGGGCAATCTACCTTTTTATGTCGATGAGTTGGTAATATCGATAAAGGAAAAATGTAATTGCCTTTTCTGATTGCCTTTTTCGCTATCATTAACGATATAGGTTTTCTCTGTAAATTTTATTAAACATCTTCGACTTTGGGGTTTCAATAGTTGTATATTTCAACCATGTCATTAAACAAATATTCATATCTTGAATAAATATATTTCTCTAATTCTGGCATTGATTAAGAATCGTATGACATCTCAGCTATTTTATCAAATTTTTATAACATCAAAACATCAGTTTTTACAGTTGCCGTTTGATTTTTCCTTTATCCATTCTTGTTTGTTCATTCACCGTCCGTTTGAATGAATCTTTGTGTCATCTAAAATACATTTTTACTTTGATCGAATCAAAAAATGACAAATAATTTTTGAAATGCAATCTATCATGGCACAAACATATTATACCAATTTTTATTGTGGCTTTGATGGTTGATTACCAGAATAACAACCATGCATATAGTAAATGCTGTCATCATGTCATATACATAGCTTAACTAACAAAACATATCAGTCAGTCAAAATGTATGGCAATTTTGATGAATTCCGTAGTCCAATGTCATAAAACGGGCAGTAGATGTGCACATGGAGCAAAGTAATGATAGTGATCAGTGATTATTATGTACCAACTTTTGATGAATGAAGTCGCTGTAGCAGACAAATCCTCATTGCATACGCATCAAGTGCTAGTTTTAGTTTCCGTTAACTTCTATATGGGCGTACCTTGTGTCACTTTACTTGTATGTATGTCGGGATGAACCATGATGATCAATTCCTTGAAAGTAGGTAAGTTGGAAGGGACATTTTCCCCGAATTCCTATAAATTGTTTGCCCCCTTTTCCTTCGAAACGTAATGCTTACCTACCTGGTGCATGTTATAAGCAAATGGACAAATGCCAAATAAGGATTGGACGTCTATATAAACCTTTTTTTACCTTGTCAAAATGTTTTCAACTAAACTCTCTGTGACAAAGTAACACAGTCAGTATAAAAAATGTAGACTTTTGTTTAGCATGTCATAAAAGTTGATACCTCATCTGCACCAGTTTTTTTTCTTCTTTTTGTGGTTTTCATCGATTGAGTTCAGTTCAAAGTTGGTGTAAACATGAAGAATACTAGGTAACGTTCATACCACCAAGTAGAATTTCCACCTTTTTTATTATATTAGTAATCAAACTCTGCTGACTGCGTGTAAAATGTTAATGCAGGCAGCTATGCAAACAATATAGTACCTACTTTCTACCGATAATATTATTTATTGTTATTTGCGGTCCTTTCACCACCATATTACTTGCATGATATACATATAATATACTTTCTCCTCGCTGTTGGATGTTACGAGTACGAGACTGGGGACAGTGTGTAATCAAATACAGGTATACGTATAATATTTTGTCTTTTTTTAAAGGAATCATTGATCATGCAGCATGCTACTATATGCTTTGTTAGCAGTGTTATAAGTTAGTACGTGCGAGCCAGACTAGAAAAAAAACTACTCGAGACGACGGCGGCGGTACTACTTCCCGTCGTTGGTTTGGTGGGTGTGCTCTATGTAAATGGGAGAAATGTAGTATTATTTTTGGAGGTTGTGAGTACAATGGAAAGTGTAAGTGTGTACATGATATTTATAAGTAAAGCAGTTAACTAACACACCTGAAAATTCCACCGCATCGGTAGCAGCAATGCAGATTATGGAAGTAGGAACAGATGAGTTTTTGGCTTGTGCTTTGCTGCACACTTTTTTTCTTCCTTCCCATCAGAGTTGGTTGTAAAAAAAATGGTCAAACCACTATGAGCTCAAATGGTAGGTTCTTTTTGGTATGCCTCCATATAAAGCTATAATAAAAGAAGCTGAGAATTCGTAGAGCACCCAGTACTGGGATGCAATGCTACTACTACTACGGCTTGTCCTGAGGAAAAGAGAAAGAAGACTGTACGGGATAAGTCTTTGCTGTTGAAACATCCTTTCGGGGAATCTCTACTACCACTGCCACTACTACTACTGCTACTACTTCTTCTTGTTGTTTGTTGTTGTTGTACCTAGTTGTTGTTTCACTTCAAAACATAAACTATGCATAATGTGTACTTTACAGTGGGCACAGTTTTCATCGGGTAGGTACACGGAGGTAAATAATCCAGTACATAAAATGTCTGGTAAAATTCCAAATAAAATACTCTTTTTTTTAAACAATTTCAACTGGAATTTCAACTGCTTTTCTTAACTCGTCCTTTCATCAAATCTTCAAAGTACATAGCTTGGTGAAAGCATCCAAATTGTGCACTTTTTATGCTTTCTAGCTTCAAGTACATTCTTTTTGGGTATCAAGAATGTTTTTCTGTTGGGAGAAGAATTAACCTTTTTAAACCCAAAGTAGTAGAAGGGGTAGCTCCAATAGTATGTAGTATATTGGACAGTATGTTTATTGTGTTACCCAATGAGGGCATTCTTTAAGCTTCCGTTTGTTGCAGGCTGCCTTCCAACCCTACTTGATTGATCCTTCCGGTTGAAAATTAAGAGTTTTTTTCCTTTGACCCAAGTTACATTTATTTATGCGACGACCAAATTCATTTGAAAGAAATAACGAGGCGGTGCATGAATGGACGACAAATGAGGAGAATTTTATAAAATGGCACATTGTGGCTATAATGGTGCTCTTATTTATTTTTCAAAGATTTTTTTATTTTGAATTCACCAACTACCACAAACCCGGCATAGCCAAGTTCCTATCCGAAATCCAAGCCGACAAACACAAAAACAACAACTGTAGCAATTTTACGTATCATTAGCTTCAAGTCCATAGTTCATAAAGCTGAAACATTTGAAGAAAGCACACACATTTATATTTCATCCGTAATTCCAAGCCCTTTTCGTGGAAATGTGTGAACTCTTAAGTGGCACACTCGTGGCCCATAAATACACTATTATTATACTACAGTTGCTTTTAAATAAAACTTTCACAAGGGAGACATATGGTTGCTCTTGCAATAAATGAATCGAATCAAAAGACATCATCGCACAGCTTTCCAAAAAAAAAAATCAATTTACACACTCTCAGTCACAACCACCATTTTCTTGTCTGCATTTGTCAATTTACACGTGTGCCTTAATACATTAATATCAGCGTACAGTATAATAAGTGTACTATATATATATACCATTATATACACAAGCTGCTTGCATTCGCACGTCATATATCTCTATACTCTATACTCTGTCCCAATGATAGTTCCAAATGATTATCATAACTTGCAGTAGTTTAATTTTGTATGGTTTTGCGTTGTATATAGTGTATGTGCATAGTACATATTTAAAAAAAATATACATAAATTTTTTAGCACTATATAATGTACTATATATTATAATAGTTATATAATGATAGCTGGAAGTGGATACAAGTTAATTCGAACGCGAGCGATTACACTTCACTCAGCTGGAAACTCACAGCTTTTTGAAGATTAATTATACGAGACTTTAGCAAGCATGCTTATAGATATATTATAGGAGAATATCTATGGCGGAAAATATGCATGAACAAGCCTTGTACATGCATACCTACATGGCATTCAATCGCTCTAACTTTCATACTTGTATTTTTACGCTTAAACACATATATACCCCACATAGAATTTTATATAAAATGCTACTTGGGTTATATAAAATTATTATGATTATTATTATCATGTTGGTACGCAGCTGAATACTTTTTATCAATCATTGAATTTTTCATGTTTGTCTGTCTTTCTTTATACTTTACATACTTTTTTGTGTGATAGATAATTGTCGCAATATTGTTAGCATCCGCGATAGATTGTAGCTTGTCAGGTTGGAGTGTTGTTTTTCAGCCCTGAGCCTCTGAGCCAGAGTATCGGATGAAAAGGGCACAAAAAGCATATTTTTTTTGGTTAAATGACACCAAAACTTTGTCCACATCCCTTTCTCTTCATGAATGATAAACATGTTTTTTTTTTGTAAAATAACTGGTTATAAGCTGAAAATCCAGTTGAATATAATGAAATAGCAGTGAAGAAAAAAAATAAGAAATTCAGCTGCGTATTTAAATGGATTTAAAAAGCTATATAGCCTGTATAATATAATGTATGTATTTTCTAAGCCTTGGTTTTTCAGAGAAAGACGACGAGTTATGTAGATGTTTGAAGAGACTCGATTTTGTGAATATTATGAAGTGGTAGAGAAAATAGGAAAAGAGAAAGAATCGTGAAAACTGGCACATATGTACATTATATTATTATATAAGGGATATATATTTTTTATTATTTTATATATTATCGCTTTCTCCTCGTACCCTCTTTCCCTATGCGGTGTACATAATATTATCTGCTGCTCTTGGTATTTTCCTGCTACTACACAGCTCCTGTGTGTGTGTGCTGCTGACTATATGGTTGTTTGCCACTGCTGCGATAAAATCCCAGTTCTGCGTTCTGAATGCGAGTAAGTGTGCTCAAAAAGAACAGAGTCCGCATCAACCCTAATGATATACAAGTGTATATGATAGGAGAATGTATAGAAATAAATATATATAGGTATATGTTATATATTTTATGTTTCTTATATATATATGTATGTATATATGCATACATATAAGGCTCCATAATAGAACTATAGAGTAAATTCACCATTACAACTTTTCTTTGTGATCATAGTTCGCCAAGATGGCTCGTCGCTCGGTCGGTAGTTGGCAGAAAAGGACTACTGGTTCGCTTACTTCTTATCCCTTTGCGTCCATATTATTGTTATTATTATAGGGAAAGAAGAAAAGAGGAAATCATTCACAGGAGGAGATGGATTTTATTGCATTATTCTTTCCTTTATATAATTAAAGTTTACATGGATAGACAACTTTTTTTTATATATACCTATTATTATCATCACATATTATTATTATTATTATTATAACTCTAATATGTTATATCTTAAATGTACTTTAAATATTGGAAAAATCCTTTCACAAAAATGTAGTATTTATTCACTGCTTTATTACGATTTTATTTATATTTCCTCTTGTAAAAAAAAGTCGTGATGAGATGATGGATTGTTTGATAAGATAACATTGGAAAATATATATTATATACATATTTCCCATTTGTATGTCCCATCCAATTGGTAAATTTATCAGTTTATCATTTATTTATAGTTTATAGCCATGTCATGCACTTAAATTATCTGCGACTGTATAGGTGTGAAGTACGAAAGTGCAAAAATGATGTCATCAGATAAATAATAATGAAAAGGGGAAATAGATTTTTAAATGTGCTTTTAGTAAAAGCATAACATGAGCTATAAACTAAATTGATCTTACAATAAATCTGCAGTCAAACTTCAGGTATTCATTGAAACATCGAATAATTAAACTTTATAGTAATGTGTCACATGGGTGATATAGAGATGTACATATACCCTAGTATGTTGTATACGCTCCATGTTTATTTTAATTCCTAGTATGATATCCAAGATTAACTTGTATGTCACGTGATGGTAGTGTTCCTAAGAGGTTTTCCTCAAATTGACGTCTCAATTTTCAAACACAGTGCTTATAGTATACAGGTATTTCGATTTCACCATTTATACCTGACTAAATTGCATATAGTAGTCTGTCGTTGATAACTCTGCGTGTGAAATACCAGAGCATATATACATAAATGTATGTAGCAACAAACTTTCCAGATTGCCATTTGGTACCCAAAAAACTTGCGACAAGCTCCATCATGCAATGCAGAATTGTACCTATTTCTTGGTATTTTACTATCACTCCTGCGAGCATTAAAATACCACTATGAGAGCTAATGGGAGAGGAGGGCGAACGTTTGTGTGGATTTTGCTGTACAAAATAGCGGTAAATTTTTCAGTCTCTCCGCATACGAATTACTCATCACTTGTCTTTGCGATAAACAAGCCCCTATTTTTTTTGCATGCCATGCAATGATAAAATATATATACGCAAGCAAGACTTTAAAAAAAGTAGGAGCATTTCCAACATACTTTTTTATCTTTTGGTGTTTTAACACACCGTTCTGTTCTAAGAGAGACATACACAAAAACGCAACGTAAATGGAAAAGCAACTGATGTGATATGTTGTTGGTGGTGTGTGTGGCGTAGTGTATATATCATGTCTTTTCTCTCTCTCTCTCTCTCTCTCTCTCCTACACTAAAACACACAGTCCTACACACAAACTCTCTCTATACTCCTACTTTCCATTATAAAAAATGTGTCCTTCCTTGCAAGCATATATTTAGCAGACAAATCCGAAAATAGGACAATCGTCATTCACCGTGAATAATGAATCATTTTATACAGCCTCTCACTCACTTTTACTTTGCTATTTTCACTTTTCGTACTTTTTTCTCTCTCTTCCCCTCCCTCTACTCTCCATTCACATATTTCTAGTCTTTTTTTCCTCTAAATTTTCTCTACTTTCTCTTATGTATGCATTCATATATACACGTACGTATATATATGCTCTAGTAAAGGCACATACATGGTACATACAACATTGATATACGGCAAGCTACAAGGATACTACTACTACTATGCTCACCTTCCATGGAAAAAACTGGATTGATCTGCTGTCAAAAAATCAGTGACTTGACTTGGTTTTGCTTTTCCGTGGACCTTATATATTCGTGGTGTGTAAAACACACACATAAAGATCCATCCTTCACAAGCCTGGCTGTTTTTTTTGTAGCATGAAGAAAGCATATTCAGTAGTGGATACCTATGTGTAACGTACGTATAACTGACATGCACTTAATACATTATAGAATATTCTCATATTATATTGAGCTCTCGGCACACTTATATCCCTATCTTTTGTGTATTTGTGTGTATGTAGGTATGTATATGGTTCTGCAAGTAAGATAGGTGGTGTGTATATGTGTGTGTGTGTCTGTAAAAAAAGAGTGTATGTATTGCTGCTACTGCAGCAAACAAAATATTGTGAAAATTAGGTGTTATTATGTTCTTGCGCTACAACTTGAGCTGCTTCCGCACTCGGCCAATATTATTTTTGCAGTAACTGTTCTCGGCAATAGTTATTTATTGCTTGGAGCAATCCCTTATAACAGATTTATTCGATGCCTCACTTGGAACTAATTTACAAAATTGTCACGTTTTAATACAGAGAGAGCTACCCAATCATTCTCCTTATTGGACACAAAACATACAGCTCTACACACACATCACATTATCACAATACGTATACATATATATATAACTTGCGTGGTAAATAAATATATCACCACCACGTTTTTTGTTGAGAGAAAGAGAGAGAGGGTTGTGTCTGAGTGTATATGTTAGACTAACTGACGGTTGTACTATGTACGCTCTACCTCGAATTGTACTGAATTATTCTGAGATTTCCTCATGCCCGCATGTCACATCAAGAATCATAAAATAAATTTAGGCGGATAAAATAAATGATTCATTTATTTCTTCGAGAGAAGAAAAAAAGAGAATACATGCGAATTAAGTACGTCCAAAATGTACATAGGTACCTATTTATGAACTTGTTTTTTTTCACTCAGCACAATGATTTATCAGAGTAAATAGGATGGTGAAGAAATGTGCCATGGGTCTACTTTCACTGCCACATTTTATTTTACAATGAAACTCTTTTCCTCTTTTTTTCTCCATATATAATCTCTCCACATTAACAACGTCCTATACACATACGTATTATTATAGGCAGCGATGATATAGAATAAAGTATTTTTGTAGATAGAACCCGAATGGTCAACGTATATTTTCATATACCACAATCAATCATCATGCAATCGCTGTGTACACTAATAAAGTTGAATCCAATATTATTATTTTTCGGCAAACCCGAGTTCTTTTTATCTTTATGCCGAAAAAGGTGTGATTATTTGGTTTGCCCTTTTTTCTACTATTATTATTTTTATTTACTTTACTTTATTATAACAAGTACACAAACATACACACACACTACTAACTCTTATCATTTGCAATACAAACAAATGTATGGGGAAAAAACACCAGTCCTATTTAATTTTCATACGGATGTATTTATTTATGTATAAAATATTTAGATATGTACCTACACATAATATGGTATCAAGTCATGCACAAAGTTAATCGTTCAAAACAATACACTGTGTTGGGAGTGTCTCTGTATATTTTGTGCTTGTAAAATACAAATCAAAAAGTAAACTTTTCGGTTTATATATATGTAGGCATGTGTATAATGTGACTAGTTTGTTTTTATTCCAATTTGCCTTTTTCCTGTATGTAAGCACATAAGCAGTAGTAAATATACTTTTTAACAGTCACGCCAATGTGCCAGTCATTCTATCATGAACTATTATTACTGTGAAAAATCGGCATTATTTGTTGTAGTTTTACAAGAGAACAAGATGAATAATGCGAGGCAATTTTTGTTTTTGCACATTTTATTATTGCAAGAGAGAAGAGAAAAAAGGGTTGCAGTGAAATAAAAATAATATGCAAGATCGCATAAAACGACAGGTTTCACATGTTTAGGATGTGATATGAGAGAACATAAATTATACAAACATTCTGAAACCCATCAACTATTTGAATTGGGGAAAAATAATTTAAAGACATATTAGGAAAGCGATACTGTCAAATTATATTTTTCGAACCCCCACTCATCTCCCTGGGGTAGAGGAATATATTTGTATATACATAAGTGTTTTGTTATTGCGATTAGTAAATAACGACTCATTCATTAATTCTTCATGAGTACTCCAAGAGGAACATGAACATGTACGCAACAACGATATTGCTCTCTAATAATGTGTTTAACAACGATTTATAAACAAATTGGTAGGGGGAAACAGCTGGAAATTAAAATGATGGCTTTTTACGATAGGATGGTTTATATTGTTGAGTTAAATGGATAAATATATCATATGTGGGTATGTACATACTTTTGGATACATGGGTATGTAGGTATTTTTCTGTTTTTTTGGACTACCTTCTTGCAACATTAGTGCAGTTCCGTGTTCGCATCACAGTCAAATAGTAATTGTGGATTGGTGGTGCTTCTCTCTAGTGATTTTTGCTTATTGTGATTCGAGCTCTTCTATATCGCCCATCCTCTCTCGTTAATATAATATTGATTTGCCTGATAGCATTTTTGGCAAGGGAAATTGCAAACTCAACAAAACTGGAGAGCTATAGACACAGGTGCGTTTTGCGTGACATTGCTCATAATCGTGCTACATGGCCATCTACTAAGCAGGCAAACACAATCCAATTGGAAGAGTTACTGATTTCTCTTGCTCTAATTTTCCGGGAAAATGCCAGCAGACGAAAAAAGCTAACTCATAAAAAAGCTTGTAAGGTTTATTGTGCCTTCTTTGCTAGTACCCTAAACTACATTTCAAATAAGAATAAGCATACCTATATATTATAACCCAACTTATTAACATATATGGGGGTGTCTCCCAATAGAAGTGAAAGTCCAATACCACAGGAAAATGGACACACACACTTTGTGAAAGCATATGTGTGAGCATTTTCGACGAACAAAGTGACATTTGGGATAAATGCGTCTACCTTTTCCTGGAACAAATTTTGTTTGAGTTTTATTTAATAGGTTTTTTTGTTATTGGATGGTGTACCTATCATAATAATAATACTGCATAATATGTTTGCATTACATAGTGATGTTTCATTAAGAATCAAAATTTAACTTTGTAAAAGATAAATCGATTTTATCATATCATTCCATGCTTATAAAAACGTATCATATATATCCTTTTAGGTAGGTATATATACAAATTGTGACATTTGAAAACAAAGTTTGTTCTAAAAAACAATAACGCGCGTTATAAAACGTCATGTCACCAAAAATATAAGCCAATATATTTCAGTCTTGTGAATGAACAATATACATATATTATATATTCGTTTCAGCATTCAGCATTCAGCATGTCTCTATGTTTTTTTTGTTGTTGTTGGTGGTGGTGGTGCAATTTTCTTGTATTGACAGTGAAAGTAGCAAAACCCCAGAGAAAACAAGAACATGAAGTGTGGAGGATAAATCGTATAATAATGTGTGTTATTATTGTGCAATAAAATGTCTTCTAATGGGCTTCCGCTCACCTTGGAACTGGGTTATGAGTACACAGCTCCACACAAGCACACCTCTCACTGACTGTTACTTACTGTCATTTCCTCCCACATATGACCAGTCAACTCTCTTTTCTCTCTCTCTCTGTACGAATAATACAGGATAGGAGCGTGTGCTGCATGTACATAATGTCGTTATTTCTCTCTACTAGTATGTATCTTTATACGCAATCTGCTCTTTAAATATTGAAGCACTTTTGTGGCTCTCAAAATTGCGGAATGAAAGTCTAATTTATATGCTCTTGCATGCATGCTTCACTTTTTATGTACGCTCAACTTTTCAGTAAACCTCCGATTCCATACCTCGTACATCAAAATTACTGACATGCTTGTAGAAAATATAATATTTTTCACGTCTTTCACTAAATATGTACTGGACTTTCATCCAGTCGAGTACCTATACACACATATATGTGCCTATACAGGAGTTTTTTTTAAGTACACAGGGAAATATATACAGAGGCTTTAAAAAAAACTAGCATCCAATCATATATCACACGATCCTGGAGGATCAGACATGGAACTGGAATGAAATGAACTTCTATATTATGTACATGTACCATATAGTATATAATAATAATAAATGTATACATTTTGGTGCAAAATGTACTATAATAATAATACTCTATAAATGATGCTGTTTTTTCATATTCTTTCCAATACATCTGTAAAATTGGTGTGTGTGTGTAGCCCAACTACTAATACTACTGTACCTGTTTAGTTTGGGTTCCGGAAGAGCTAGTCTTCCTTCCCCAACACACGGTTCTAAATACAATATGTATGAAATTGAGTGAACGGGGTTAGTGAAAACAAATATTATTTTATGCATTTGTGTAAATGTACGTTTACATTTCGCTTGTGCTGCTCCTGCTTTCTCTTCCTATTTTCCAATGGAGTATACGGAGATCAAAGTGTTGGTTAAGCCTGCTGTCGTATTTTGCGCTGGTACCTTTATGACTGCAAACAATAAAAATATGTAGGAACCTAGTAAATGCTTGGTGCATAGGTATAATAATATATGTATTTCGTCCTTGTTGTCTCTGAATGAAGCACGTACAGTAATGGTTAGCCAAAAGTAAAACCGTGTCTAAAGATATCGCGAAAGCAAATAGTGGTGTCAATAGAACTTTTAGATAGGCTTTTTGAAACCTCCGAATTGGAAAACAAAAGTGGCAATACCGGAACTGATTAGAATAAGGAGGAGAGTTAGAAGAAAATCTTTGTCTTAATTTTTCTATCAATAGTCTTAATGACAAAATACGCGTTTTGATATCACATTTGCACCCAAATATTTAAAACAGTCTAAATTATACCGGATCCTGAGCGTTTAAATTGGTTAGGTACACATTTTATCATTTACAGATACAGACAAATAGACATTGTTAGTAACTCGATGAATATGAAGCTTTGTAATAAATCACGACTATGCGCAACAAAAAGCAGTGCTAGTACAATTTTAAAATAAATGTTGCGCTATTTCATATAAATCTAAACGTTTTTTTTCTCAGTATTTCCCATATCACAAGAGATAATTCCAGACTTGGGCACTGTAAACGTAAGGTTAAAATTCCATCATTAATATTGTTTATTTAACAAGGCGGGCTTCTTCCCCCAGGGGATGGGCTATATTCGATCAAAATCAACAATATCTGTGAATCATCCTTCCCTTTTGCACTATTATACAAGAATACGTGTATTAGCGTAGTAAAAATTTATTAAAACCCCACAGCTCTTGACCACAACACGGTGAGACAATTTAAGTAATTACATAAAGCATGGTTTCGTTACTTAACAATGAGAATTTTCTGCTGTGTACTGTAATGTCATCGTCGTGGTAAGGTTTTTTGCCTCCTCCTCGAGTTTATATATGCAACAGACTCACAGAGACAGCAGCAGCTGCGTTTTTCTTTATTACCGAGCCATATAAGTGGGTAAAGTGGTACAAAAACTGTGCTGATATCGTAGAGATAGTGGCGGCGGCGGCGGTGGTGGTAAAAGATACTCATGCTTTACACTCGCAAAACTCCACCAATGTTTTATGCCAACATTTTGGTGGAAGAAGCACATTATATTTGAATAATGGCTTTTCCTCTAATACTTTACGACCGATGCTGATGCTATTGCTCTGCTGCTGCTGGTCCTATCGTTTTGCTTGTTCATTTTAGCACAAAAAAACGAAGGACTTTTCCGCTCCTACCACCAAAAAAAACTGCAAAAAAGAGGACTTTTTTCTTTCTCTTTTCTCCTTCTTAACAATGGCTGACAGGAGCCTACTACACAAAGTAGTGCAACTGAATGAGGAAAAAACTAAAGGGGGAAAAAGAAGGAATCGAAGCATGCATATCCTTTATAAATATGTTCCACATAAAACTCCATTAACTCTTCTTGATACGATCACGTTTAGTTTTCATCTCGTGGATATAATATTCTCGACAGAAATAATTCCAGGGGATTTATAAGAATATTGTGGTTATCATGATTATGATGGGTGGATGTCGATTTAAGACACTACCCTCTTCTCTCTGTGCTGGTGGTGGTGGTGTTGTGTGTGTCTTGGAATGTATATATTACACTACCCAGCAGCCACATTCATATTTTTTTCCCCCGATGCCATGCTTTACCACTATTTTTGTGTCATTATTGACTTGTGGATTTTATCAGCTTGAGCAAACTGTAATGCATGCATGCACACATACATATTATTATACTGACTCACACAAGAGGAGAAATGATTTATACCTGTAACGTAAAGCCACTTCTGTAGAAAAAAAGGTACTATATATTTTCAGCTGCGAACCTTGTCATCGATTATTATCCAAGTCTGTAATAAAATGCATAAAACAACTCAACTCGTCTCCTCAACTATTTCCCTTTTGAGATTTCTCACTTTTCCTCCAGTGTGTGTGGCGGCCGGAGGAGGAATGAAGGTGTTTTTCTTAATTGATATTTTTATCATGTAAGATAATACCTTTTATGGTTCTCCAAGTATGAAAATCATTATTCATACGAGTTGCTTAAAATGCGCAATGAATAATAATGCTATATACATAATACATTCAAGATTGATTTCACAGTGGTGGTGCACAGTGCACAGACACACGCACACATGTTGCAATAATGAGAGAGAGTTTTTAAGAGGAGATTTTTTGAAGGAAATGAGAATGTGTACGTGTAGTACAGTATAGCACCTTTGCTTATACTTAAGCGACAAAACTTTCAACTTTGGTTTTAATTATATCAGTAAGAAGTTTTTAAATTGCGATGATGGACCAAATGAGAGTGGTCTGGATATAGCAAAATAATAAACCTACCCTTTTCTTATGCTTTTTTGGTGTGGAACTTTATACTGTGTCGATTGTACAAGACGAGATTAGAATAGTTTTTGTATAAAACTTTCACAAGCTCCTATATTGCACGTACGAGCTGTATAGATGCATATATTATTTTATGTACATATTTAAATGCTCGGCTAGAGATGGAATGGAAGGCGGCTTATAAGCATAGGTATATAAAGGGAGAGCCCTTGACAATGCAGTATAATATATATTATGCAGCATGCTTGTGTATTATGTATATTTTTATATGATCTTATATCATATCATGGTCCTCATATTATTATACATGTTTTTATATATGTATGTATGTAGGTACATTATGTTTCCGTCTGCATTTACATTCACTTGCTTCACTACGTGCATGCATACCTACCTAAATGAAGGTTGGATATGCGTGAAAAAGGGAACTGTTGTTAGCTAATGCAATTTTCTAGCTTCTTTTCTCTTCTTTTACTCCAGTCTTGTCTCATTCTACTCAAAAGCCCATCCTATTTTCTTTTTTTGCCACTACAAAAAATAAAAAAACTCCATCTTCTTCACTTCCTTTCTTCTTTCTCACTTTGCTTGTACTTTCCCTCTTTTCTCTCTGTACAACTCGTCTGCATTCATTCTTTGCATTCATGTAAACAACCTGTGCTCCATCATGTTAAGAGTCTAAAGATGATGTAGCCCAAATGTTCATATGTATCTACAAAGGTATATCTATACGACAAGAGCGTGTAGCTCTCTCGCAATAAAGATGTATCCATTTTTTGGAGGTTTACTTTATATAATTTGTGTTTTTGTATATATTTACAGGCTTTGAACTCGTAGATACATACGTATAAAATCATGTTTGTTTACAAGACTTGATAGCTCTCTTTCAAGAGGTCATTGAAGAATATGCACGAGTAATGAAAATTATACAACCTACTTATTTAATTTTTCAAATTCGTTCATTACACCTTGTACCTACATTATGCGGAAGTTGCTTTTTAGCCCCATCAGAATTTCCCCTTAAATTCCATCTCAATTACATTTTTGTCTACAATCACATACCTAGAAAATGCAGGGTTTCAAGTCCCTATAAATATTGAGTATATGCATGGAATAGAAAGTTTGAAGGATACGCTGATATATTAAATGCCAGCGAGCAACAACAATGCAATCAAACAGTAGCAAGGAATGTATGTAGGTACACACGTTACTGTATACTAAAAACAACAAAATGCAGACAATGCCTTGTGAAAATAGTATCTTTCTTCACAAAAATAGTAGCTCTCTTTCGGTGTAAAAAGTAAAATGGGATTGATCGATTGCAATGCTTCACGATCTATACATGCTCTTATCTTATCCCTTTCCTCAAACTGGAAACTTTATAGTCAGCAAAATGTAAGCGACGATGAAGATGATGATACGTGTATGTATATGTATTTGTATATACGTATAATATGTGAATGTGATGCCTGCATAAAAAGAAACCAACTTGAAACACAAATCTTTATAATATACAGTTAGGATCCTGCGTGTATTTTGCCCTTTTACAAAAAGAAAATAAAATTCTCAAATTTCTTTTGACAAAGTTTACAATTTTGATGCGGTGGATAGTATGGAAAATATCATTTTTAATGCACATGTGTGTCTTTGATATTATTTTGTGTCTTAAATTTCCCCTTTCTATTATCTTGGCTCTCCGCACACATACATCGTTTTATATACTTTTATTTTTTTTAACCTACTGTTTCGACCGTTCTGATAGTTACCATTACCGTTAGTATTTGTCATTTCCGTGACTAAATATATCATTAATCATTACAGCGCTTCAAGGGTTTATTCAACTCTTCAAATCATGGCATGCTGTGCTTGAGATGTTTATCTTGTTACGCATAACAGGTAAATTATAGTGATACTATAGTGTAAAAGCAATGGTCCTAGACCGTTTACAAAACACTTTGCTTCGCTCTCCTCTTTCTCCCTCTCTCTCTCTTTCTGCTTTAATTCTGAATCGCTGTAAAGCGAACTGTGCTGGTAGAATAAGGGGACCTTGTATGGCTGCCCAGCCGCACCACAGCACGAAAAATCTTTGACCGGGTTTGTTTTCTTATACGAGAGCGAGAGCTTTTTGCTTTTACAGACCAGGCAGAGGTTACAAATTTTTTAAGTTTTTGTGATGAACAACCTGCAGCACTGGAGCTGCAACCAGACAATGCAGTAGTAGTACAAAAGTATTACTGAACACTATAGTGTTGAATGTTATTATTTATAACCATAAAATAACCAAGGTTATCTCTCTAACCATGTATGGTTATTATAAAACAAATATATTGACATAATATAATATATATCAACGTAGCGGTTCTCCACTACAGCATTACAAAAGCTTATTGTATTTCTTTGTTATATATAAGCAATGTTTATAAAATGTATCCCGGAGTGCATCGCATACTTTCACTCTTCATAATAACAGGAGAGTAGTGGGAGTGCTCACAGGAAAAATTCAGAGGATGTTGCATTTNCTATTAGGTATTACCTAACCTACGTCGAGTATTTCAGAATCTACCATTGTTGTTTCTCGGTACACAAAAATATCCTTAATGAAAAATGTTGAAGATCTCAACACATCATATTCTGTAGTCACCTTCAAACAACGAAAAAATTTGTACACATATGCAACCAAACACTCAATAATATCTATAGTACCTCCAATGGCGTACTCATACTTTATATTTTTATATGTTGGCGTACAACATAACCTTTAAGCATTGTATGTAGGTACTGTGTGTGAACACGTTCTTTGAGTAAGAATTAGATTGAATCTTTGTGTAAAATTGTATGGAAGTTGCAATAAATTGAACGTACAACTTTAATTACTGGGATAAATGGCATGTCTATTGAGCCAGTAATCTTCATAACTCTTTTGTGTTTGTGGGGAAATGCGTCGTTTTCTTTACCACACGCCAAAATGGTTTTAAAATTTTACCTTTCACTTCAACCAACTTTTATGCCTACCTATGTATATGTTGTAATATAATACACCTAATAACAGATATATTACCTTCATTATTTGATAATAATTCATGGTGAGCACATACTTGTTTTTAAAAGCAACGGAGTGGTTACGACAATACTTTCGAGAGTTTTTGGAAGGTTTTATTCAGCTTCCATTTTGATATGATCTTCATTGCATTGCGTTAGATGTTCTGCTGCGGCGAATGAGCATAAGTGAGCACATATCGATCAAAGACAAAAGAAAGTATGCGCGTGGTTGCGTACAGATTTCCCATCTTTGTTACCTTTACACTATGTACTAAACATGTAGGTTTAGCCGTCTTCCTGAAAAGCCACACGATTTCATGTCTTCATGTTGCGTAGGCATATACACCATACTACCTGACTATTATATATTTGTTGTTTCTCTGAAGGAAATGTTCGCATTATTCTCCTTTTCTCGCACAAATTTGTTTCAGGTGTACTTTGTAAAGTGATCATGCAGGGAGAAAAGAGAGAAGAAGGGAGAGCTTGGGAGAGAGAGAGAGAGAAAACCTAGTAAAAGGACACGATTCTCTTGGAACTCTCTCGTTGTTACAAGAGCATGTCTGCATTTTGTGTATGTATTATGTATATTTATATGTGAACACCTATCCAACTCCTGTTGACAGAGAACTTTCCATATAAATATATATAACAGAGGAGAGAGAAAAAGAAAAAGAGGTAGAAAATTTTTTTTTGTGTTCACCAGCAAATGCATTCTCTCTCTCTCTTCCTTTTCTATACGTGTAAAAACTGCTCCTTCCTACACAACATTCACTCTCTATAACAATCGGGATCAAACCATAAAGAAGGGAAAAAACGAACCAATAAATTCAATCATAGTATATACCCTGATCCCATTGGTTTTTAGTAAGTAGAATGCAATAAAATATTTACAGAAAAAAGGACTTACCGCTTACAATTCTGCTTGGTTATGTATTGCATTATATAAACTGATGAGTTTACTCCAAGAATGGGCTTAAAAAAAGAGGAAGAACGAATGCGTGTTTTTTTTTGTTCACAATCAATGAATTTATTTAGTAGCGCTCTGGCAATGTGTATAGTGTACTTACCCCTCCATTTGCTACTTATTTTTTTGTCTCTTCAACTGCCTCTTTTACATTCCCCTGAAATGGGCAAAGAAAATAATAATTCGAAATTTTTGCTTTCATCAAGATAATTTTTTGTCTAGTCCATTTTATTTTATCTAACTGCGGATCGGCGAAATGAGAAAGTTTAGGCAGCTTAAATGTTTACAAATTAGAAAAAAAGTATTATAGTCATTCGTCGTTTCTAAAATTCGATAAATAAATGTAAAGGTACCTATAAATATTCCAACGATAGGATTTTTTATTGTATTCCAAAGTATTTAAAATAGAAATAAAGTCAAACTTTTTTTAAAAAAAAACTTTAAATATTGTATGTTTTGTGAGTTGTAATGGTTATGAGAATTGAAGAAAAGATTTGGATTACATTTTATGGTTGTTTCCGGAAATGATATTACAAAACATAAAAATATATAGAACTACATATTATTTAGCAAATTGTTCTGCCTTCTTTGGTAGTAAAAGCACTATATTATGTACTATATTTTGTCATTTCATTGAATGCGTCGTTAGCTTTCAAAATATGGGATATAATCGAAAGATAAGGAATTATTTGATAATAACTATTTGACTGTAACATGTGTCGTGTGCTTGTGACAGAATGACATTATGAAAATATTGATGTATGAATTCCATATTGAATGAATTGTTTTGGCCACATAACATGTATAACACGTGACATATAATGTTCATTGTGACAATTTAACACCCAAAAAGTGACATGAATTCATCTGATAACACTTTCTATTTGTTTGTTTTTTGCAGTTGCACAGCGAAAGCCGCTTGAGATGAGCAATGTGTCTTCAAAATCGGTACTTCATCGGCCTTGTTCAGCTGGTTCTAACCTGTTCTCATGTGGTTGTCAGGCAGTCCGATGCCTCACGGAAATTCAAAGGAGACGAGGGGCTCCTCGTCGAAACCACAAAAGGTGTGTCACCCAATTATGTGCAATTAATTGTGCCAACCATTTAAATATATTTAGATTAAAACATTTTTTTCTATCGAAAGTTGATCTATTTTGTAATGGAGAAAGTGTAATTACCTAATATTAAATGAATAAAAAATATGTGATGATAACGCAATATGACAAAAAAAGCAGTGGAATAGTAATTCTACATAAAACTATGTATGTCTTCGAAATTGAAAAACAAAGTATTTCATTTTGCAGGATGGGTGAGAGGATTTCGAGACAGGGCACAAACTGCCGACAGCGAGGAAGTAGATTGTTGGTTTGGAATCCCTTATGCAGAGGTAAGTTTTGGACAATAAATACAGAATTTGTATGTTTATGAACGATTGACCATCTTTTTCAGCATTGAAACTTGTTTCTGGAGAATACAAAGAGACAAATATTTGATTTTGTTTTTGTAATTACAGCCACCATTAGATAACTTAAGATTTCGTCATCCCCGGCCAATCAAAAAGTGGACTGGTGTGAAAGAAGTACGCGATCCCCCTAACTCCTGTCCACAAATTATCGACACTCTCTTTCCGGATTTCGCTGGCGCTGCCATGTGGAATCCAAATACTCAACTTTCAGAGGACTGCCTGTTTCTCAATATAGTACGGCCGCGAGCTCCTTATGAAAGGTGAAATATAAAGAAAAATCCATCTCATAATTTCCCCCTCCCTTTCTCTCAAGCTTAGCAATTATACTGGTTGAAAATTTATTTAGAAACTAGATCCTAAAATAAAAAAAGTGGCAAATGGACTTTCAACCATATTATTATACGGGGAAAAAATTGTGGTCATTTTGAAGAAGCCTAAAAAAAAGTTGATGTTCACCGAATGCAATATTTTTCCAAATAAAAAAATTCTCTACATCTCTTTCGGTGTTCTTAATGTATTGTGTGATACATTTAGAGAAAAAAAAGGTATTGTTAACATTGTGGCCACCATTAGCCGTCACAATACATAGTAGCTTTCTTTGATGTGGAACACAGGAGAAGAGAGAGAGAGAGAGAAAGCGAGAAAAATATCGTCGTATAGCATTTACTTCACAAAGCCTTGAAAGCAACTTGCATTAGTTATCGAAAGGGAATACCATAAAGTAGCCCCTCGATTCTCGTGTTGCTCGGACGTAGACAAATTATTTTTCGTTCTCTTTCCCTCTCTTCCCTTTTTTACTACTTTCTGACTTTTTTGTCTCAATTTTTTTCTCTGACATTTCTTCTTCTTTTTTTCTTTCAACTTCTTCTTGTGTGTTTGGTTTTCACCATAATAGTAGGACAAAGTACAAGTAGTAGTGTTACACGAGAATAAAAGAAAAGGACATCAACCGAGTACTCTTGGATGACTAGCACAAAAAAAACTATGTTTATAAAAAAGGTGCTTGTAAACTTGTAATAGGAGTACCAACAATTGTTGACGTAACCAAAGAGGGTAAAAACTCATAACAATGTTGTTTGGCATATATATTGCTCTTTTAAATACCACCAAAATGCCATTAGTATGTGTGTATACGTATTTACGTACTGCTGGTGGCAGTAGTGAATGTCATGCTGCTCTCTATTCTATTGATATTACCGTTTTAGCAGCCTTTAAGACGTTTAGAGAAAATTTTGGAACGGATATAAACAAACTGGGATACATTAAATATTATAATGCTCACGACCACCACCAACAACAACAATAACAACAACATATAGTAAGCCCATAATGAAACTGGTGGTGGTGGTGTAGTAGTGTTATATAGTTTTAGGTTTTTTTCTTGCTAGCTATATATGGAATTGTATGAAGTTTGGGTTTGGTTTTAAAGAACCAGTATATTACAATGGAAGTATAGCAATTCTGTAGTAAGGAAATAAAGTATTATTTGAAATGGAAAAGCAAATGGAGAGAGGAAAAGAAGATGGTACATGCAATGCGTTTTGCGACTGTCCAAAACTATTGGTACTTGCTACTTACATGCTCGGTCCTAAAACTTATCTTTCTTTCTCTCTCTCCCTCTTTCTCTGTATTTTCCTTTTTTTCCAGAAAAAAAAGTCCCCGTTGTAGTTGTAGTGGTATAGTCTTATAGTGAACGGAGAGCGATGAATATCCAACAAAATGCTAGAGTCGTCAGTAAAAAGTGGTCGGTTTTTTTGGAAGTAGTGTATATATAGTAAGTAGTAGTCGGTGTACACACACATATGTACGTACATGCAAACCGCATAATGGTGCCTGAGGTGCGCTGTCAGACGAAGAGAAACGGGCCATAAATACCGCATCGAAATGTATCTAACTTCTAGAAAGGGAAACAAGAGGCGAGAGAAAGCAGCATTATTTGTTGGTAGTCAGCACCAGCAGTACTCACTCACTCAGCAGCTAAAAAAAGGAGCATATAACAGAGAGACAAGATAGAGATATAAGATAGATAGGGAAAAAGAGAGAGAAAGAGGGAGAGTGGTGGCAGGAGTGTGCAATAATATGTCGTCGTATCTTTTACTTCAAAAGCACACGGCAGCTTTCTCTTTTCTACCTTTTAGATTACGTATCTAATCCAGTTTGTGCAACTGTGAGGATTGAGGATTTTCTTGTAACATTCCATGAAACTTTTACACACACACACACACACACATACTAGCAAAGTGAATGATATCAGGACTTCAAGCATTGTGGCAGTAAGAGCAAATAGTAAGTAGAGAGAGAGAGGGATAGAAAGAAGTTGAAGAAAGGGTTAGAGAAAGAAAAGGTGTGGGGCGCATTATGTTTATACACAAAATACCTACGGTCATGTAAAAAAAAGTACAAAATGAGTAAGCTCCTTTCAAAGTTGGCTCAACTGAAGTGAAACGAATTAGTCTCCCAGAGTATACACACATATACACACCACGCTACTTTTTTTTATATAAAAATGTTTATTTATTTTTTTGTATGGGTTAAAATAGTAGTGAGGGTAGTATGTAGCAGCATTAAATAGCTATACAACAGCAGAGACGTCTTAGAAGGAAATAAATGGTCGCATGAGTACTGATTATGTGTACGAGTTTTTGTAGGGGTTTATAAGGAGGGTCATGTAATGATGGTTGTACAAATGCAAGGATGGCGAACTCTGAGGATAAAAAAAAGAAATGTCGGGAGTATATTATGTATAAATATATCGTGTACATTCTCTAATGCTCCTGCTAAAACACTTTTGAATCCATTTTAAGCATTTCTGGCAAGACAAGCTATCAGGGAAGGCTTATATATTATGTGCAATTCAAACGCAGACTATATATATGGCTTTATATGGAGACGTAAAGGGTTTATTCACGAGTACTTATTTCTTTCTTCAGGCCATTCCTTTGAACAGCTCAAGCTACTATAAAACGTAAAGTGCAGAACCCCTTGAAAGAGGCAAAGTCTACGGGCGAAATAGGGCTACGTATTAATTGAGATGGTCATATAAAAACTCACTTGATTTTACATTATTATAACAAACTACCTTGGTGTTAAGATAAAGTCTGCACTTTAGGATTATATTATTATCCTTCTGCAAATATTATTCCTTTGACATGTGATATGATTTAAAGATATTACGTTAAAACGGGACTACATATGTACATATATAGCGTGCTTTTGAAAATATTTCTAAAGCATCTTGAAATTTAATTCTGATTGAAACAAATATGCTTTCTCTCCCAGTTTTTCAACATGGGACTTAACCGACTAATTGAGTTTTTTGATATTGGTACGTGGTAAAATGACATAAATGAGCACTCTACCAATTAATATGGGCACATGTAGGTATATACTTTCACATACGAAAAGCTATTAGGAAACCCTGCATGCACATGGCTCCTCTGTGAAAGCATGCCTACATCGCTGCTCTTCAACGAGAATGTTAACTTTGTTTACCGGCGACAGAGAGAAAGAGAGAAGCTATAGCTTTCATCGTCGCAGCAGCGGAGATCAAGATTGCCCATTTTCTTTCGTAATACATGTATATTACATGAACAAATAATATATTTCTTTGGAGCAAAACACGGTAATAATTGCAATGCTTGAAACTTGAGGAAAAGTACAGCGCGCTGTTGGAGAAAGTTTCCCACTAGTCTACGCCGAGTACACAGTACACACACACATTCATTTTGTACACGTTGCGGACATATCAGAGAGGGCTTAACCCATGCAATGGGGAAGGTGTGGTTGTGGTGTCATGATATGTACCTTTGCTTCCGTATGGGCTTATTTTTTATTTTTCTTGAACGCACGTACCACTTAGCTATTTTGTCGACATTTTCTTTCATGACAAATGCACCACTACCACCAACAACATACAGCCATACAAATCAAAAAGAACAGTTTTGATCCGAGCTGACTAATTTTCGAAGAAATAACTTCTCAAAACTTGTTTCCTGTCAAAAAAAAAAGTTTTTTGTCTCGTATTTTTTTTTGCTCGAGAATTGCTATCTGCATGCTTCAAGCTAATTTGTACCAAACCAGTCCAAGTGTTTGGCACTGTATAATTTACGGTAGTTACTACAGGAAATGAATGTGAATGTGCTTGCCTAACGAGGTCATTGGGGCTTGGCTACAAAAGAGCTTTGAATTTAGATGGCTCACTCTATGAAACTACCACTGTATCAACTCATCGTGGAAAAAAATCCTACTGACTAAACATTGAGTTTTTTTTAGAGTAAAGTTCACCACCAGCAGGACTTGCTTGTATGAATTTATATTACTCTCTCTCTCTCTCTATCACAAAAAATACGTACATTGCTTACAAAACCCCGCTTCACTGGTGTATATACACAGTGAGTGAAGTGAAAATGGCAACAATTACTGCTCAAAGTAATCCGGTGAAAATGGTTTTTGTGTGCTATTAAGCTTAATGCATGAAACGATTATGATGACCAAAAACAGGAGCAGAACCCCTGTCAGCAGTGACTTTATGTCTTTCACAGCAGTAGCCTTTCACAGCAAGATTTTCGGTGAGCCCAAAGGGCAGTCTAGTGGCAATGCAAATCTAATAAACTATAATAATAATAATAATGCGCTGTAATAAATAAAAAAAGAAAAAGTGTTGTGTGCAAGAAGTCATGTGCAAAAAAAATTATGTATGACTTGTGGAAAAGATTGATGTATATAATAATAATAATATGTAGATATTTGAAAGGTGGGTGAAAGATTGAAAAAAATATGTGTTTTATTGGATGTTTGTCATTGAATTGGTTATTGTTTCAGAATAAATGATGTAGTGGCATGCCTGAGGACAGTCAACTCATCAGAACTAGTGTCGAAGGAGTGGGGGACATTAGGGATTTGTGAGTTTCCATTCGTGCCAGTACTAGGTAAGCTCAAATGAATATTTAGTTTAAGATATAGTTAATATGTACGAAACTTAATATGTTAAATTTTGGTTAAAATTTCTCTTAAAATTTATCAATTTCTTGTATCACCGAGAGTATAAATGTAATCCAGCTAGTACTTTGCGTCCATTTCGAATAATTTATAAAACTTGAAAATAACGAATTTCCTATATGACTTTCATTCACAAGTTGTGAATCACAACTCATAGTCGCAAAGAGATTTTGTTGAGCCTGAAGCTTGATACCTGCTTCTTTAGCCAGGTCGAAAGGGTTGACATGGTTCGTAAAAAGCTTTTGAGAAATGATTAGGTTTGCGTTTCCCGGATTTCTTGTCCAAGGTATTGCTGGAAGCGGTTGTAGTAGCTGCAATTTGTGTTCCGTCTTTATCCATATAGATAACAATTTTTCCAAACGTTTCCGCAATGGCAACCCTGTCATCATCCTTCAAGAATCTCACATCCTTCTCACTCTGGAATAAAGTAAAAAGTATACATGTGCATGTGAATGAGTATGCGTTAAACTCGTTTTTATACACCGTAAAATCGTAATTTTACTTACTCTTTTGCATAAGCGCAAAAATGAGCATAATCAGAAATAGTGACGCAGTAGGGAAGAAGAAAAAAATTTATTTCAAGTGAAGGAGTGTTTGTGTATTTACCAGAAACTAATTTCATTTCTACTTATTTACTAGATGGATCATTTCTGGACGAAATGCCAGAAGTGGCCTTGAAAAATGGTCACTTTAAACAGACGCCTTTGCTATTGGGAAGCAACCTTGAGGAGGGCAACTATTTTATTATCTACTACCTAACAAATCTATTTCAAAATAAGGAAAATGTGCTAGTAGACCGGGAAGACTTTCTTCAATCAGTTCGAGAACTCAATCCCTACTTGAATAATATAGCGAGGCAGGCAGTCATTTTTGAGTACACTGACTGGCTCAACCCACATGATCCCGTTAAAAATCGTGATAACCTTGATAAAATTGTCGGTGACAAACACTTTACTTGCAATGTCAACGAATTGGCTTTGAGGTGTGTACCAATAATACATTGTATAAATACATTTATTTTTCTGCTTTCATCCATAAATCAACTAGCCTAATAAAAAAATCACAAAAAAGCATTATAATCATTTGTCATGCACACAATGTGGCGATAAATTCGACGTTGCAAATCGTTTTAAAAAAATGAGCATTATATGGTGTATTTGTGTGTGTATGTAAGTTTGGCAGGGTACTTTTTTATATTGAAGTGATTGATTGTTTGATTAGGTACGCCGAAGCTGGCAATTATGTATACATGTATTACTTCACACACCGGTCCTCCCAGCACCCATGGCCATCGTGGACGGGGGTCATGCATGCCGATGAAATAAATTTTATTTTTGGTGAGCCACTTGATCCTACGAAGGGCTTCGCACCTCAGGAAGTTGAGCTCAGTCGACTCATGATGCGTTATTGGGCCAACTTCGCCAAAACGGGGTAATCACACAACTAATTTTTTTACGGAAGCAGTAAAGGTGTTTACTCACCTATTTTTGATAAGCAATTGGGAAAACTCATGTCAAACGGATTGATTTGTTTTCTGCCAATTTACAGGAACCCAAGCCTTTACCCCAACGGAACGTGGAACAAATTATATTGGCCAGTTCATACCGCGTAAGTTATGTAAATTAAGTTTTCTAAATGTACAATAAACGTTTCATGACAAGCTCAGATAGGAATACCACGATTGCGAATAAATGGAAATGTGCATTGTAGTTAGAGTTGTCTAATATATGGAAAGGTTGAAGTTTGACACTTCCGCCAAAAAAGTAGGCCATAATGATCAGCATTAAAAGATCTATCGGATAGCACTCTCAAAATTTTTAAACTGTCACCGATCGCTGACATTTATGCCAAAGTGATGTCCCTTTCGGATTCCGCAGACACCTGGCGGATTATGAAGGCACAATATACCAGCATCAAGCTCCCTCCGCAGTCTATTCCATTCCTTTGCTTGACTCCTTTAAAGTGTCAAGGGCGGAATTGCAGAAAAGAACTGGAACTATCTTCTTTCCTGATTTGTAAATTAGCAACGTTATTGGCGGCATTACTCATTCAGTATCAGTTGCGCCTGTTAATTACTCCATATATTTTCCTAGTTAATACAATTAGTACAGTTTTCAAAGTTTTAAGCTGCAAAGTATAAGCTGGTAACATTCCCGGCTGGTTTGTGATGAAATGTTTGTTACATGCGTTGGAAAGTGAAATTGTAACCGTTTGTTTCTTTAGATATGGACGGGAGTTTTTGGAATTGAATGTTAACGCGACCAAACAAGTCACCATCGGACGAGGTCCGAGACTCAAGCAGTGTGCCTTCTGGAAAAAATATCTGCCACAATTAGTGCAAGCTACTTGTAAGTTAACAAGCTAAAAAAACCTTGTACCATCATATCAATTTAATGTACATGTTTTAGTACTGTGTACTGTACAACATTTTAAAATGTTTTTTTTAAATTTATTGTAACCATTACAGCCATGCTTACACAGAAAAACGAACCATGTTCAAATGGCGATGTTCACGACCGGATAGTAACGGGACAACTCCTGGTTACCTTAGGTATCATTATAATAGTGGCATTAATAATTCTCATTGTTTTATTTGGAGTCTACTTCCTATACCATCGGAGCCGACGACACTAAATTCCACTCACACTGTAGTTTACTTACTATATATTTTACTCTTACTCTTAGAATATATATCAGGTTGGTTAATAGCTAACGAATATATAGAACAACTTATTAGTTGGGTGTAAAAAAACTTCAGTTTTTGACTACCAAGTATGTCTAACAGAGAGATGTTGTGTTCATCAAAACATTTTTATTATTATTATTACTACTAATTAACCATCATCATATCATTATGCAATATACACGGGAAGTTTATATACAGATTACAATTTATCTTTCACCACCATCATTTTTATTACTGCTGGAAATGGCCAATGAAAAAAAAACTAACTAATTAACAATTATCATTATTATTATCATACATACATATCTTTCGTATATACACAAAAAACACATTAAATAACACTTTAACCATTCTGGAATTACCCTTAAAATATACTAAAAAAATACGTAAACAATTACATGCTACTCACCCATTTTTACAAGAGAGATGACATGATGATTTGTATTATTATTATTGTTATTATTCAATTGAAGTCTGCTCTGCAAAATTTGGCACTAAATAAATAACATTATTACATAGGACTATCGCAGTAGCGGATACGTTATAAATAGACCACTTTGTAGAAATCCTTAAAAAATAATATGTATTTTTAGTCAATTTATATTTTCGTTAGATAAATATATTATTCATTTCATTCGTTATATAATAATTAACAGACGCACTTTAAAACATTAAAACGACTTCATGAATAATACGTTTAAAAAGAAAGGGGCAAAATATAAAATAATAATAAATTTTTGCAGAGGCTGAAGTTTTGATTTGGTGGAAAAGTTATATAGTAAAAAAAATAATAATATTGATACGTAATTTTTACTAAATAGACTATTGTGATCTTGACTGTTGACATGCGTAATATATTATAAATATATATATATTATCAATGCATTGTATATTTTTGAGTTTGCTGGTTTAATCCGTGTTGGTTTGGTATTTATTATTCGTAACTCAATATTATATTTACATACCTAACTTAATCGTAAACTTGTGAGAATGTAGATGACTTTGTAAATTGAGCAATCAGTTTTATTATTCTTATTATTATTAATATTTTACTTGGATATTATGATTATTATACGTATACGGTACCTGTGAAATGCTTGTTTGTATAAGTAACATTAATTTTGTTGCCTGATATGTTTAAACATGTATACCTATATACATTAACTTTTGTACATAATCCATAATAATATATATATACCTATATACTATGAAGGAATATATACTATTTGGCCAGAAGACTGTAAGGAATTCTCGTTGATTTTTACCTGTTTCAGCAACCATTGCCATTGTCCAAGTTTTGCCTCATTGACGAGATTCGGATGATTGCTTAGCCACCAACTACTTCTAAAAACCACAAAAAAAAATTCGTACCTTTCATGAAAACTGCACGGAAAGAACTTGTGTCAACTTTACTCCAATCCAACAACACCCCTAACTCTCGTCATCAACTTTACAGACAGTGCGACTACTTAAATGGTTCCCGGACGGATATTTGTTCATCTCTTATCATGTATTATAATAATATATATAATATCATGTCATTTTTGATTTGTAATAATGAGTCGACCTACATTTTAAATGAGTATATATATACTTCACTAGTATAGAAAAACAATCATTTTTCTAAAGTATATCATGCGGCTACGAAAAATGTTTACAAAATGTTGGATGATTTTTGTTCATTTAATGATGATGGCAAGTGAAGGAGAAAAATAACTCTGAGAAAACTCTTATGTGTGTGTATGGGTATTTCACTAATGGTTCTTCCCCCATGGTATGCCATTTATGTAAAATACAATGATTTTAATACGTGGTACTTTTACTTCATGTCTTCTTCGAATATCACAAAAAAATTCCAAATGGTTTTCCATCAAGTCTCCTGAAACAAAACAAACAAAAGCTTATTTAGTTAACATGCATATTCATGAAAGTTAACCAGTCAGAACAAATTATTATTATTATTTTAGGATGACAACTGACTTGTCCTTTTTCTTTTCCCTTTCCAACAATTTCATCTTTCATGCGGGTTTCTGTTCAAGTTTGGTCGGTCAAAGAGATACACTTCTTCTTGGTGCGTACGACGCACGTATGAAATGTTGTAGATATTCTGCAATCTGCGCCAAGTAAAGTCACTGTTAAAGATTTAAACTTTGGGAAAAGGAAAAAGAAGAGATATCACAATGAAGGTATAAATTGCATTTAAATTTTCGGAATTCGTGTTAAAAAAGTATGTATATCTTATTTTGCTGCCCCCAAACTAATTAAACAAAAGTCATCCAGTAGACTTATCTGAAAACATAATCAATAATAATATTTAATAAGTTGACTAAAAACATTTCATAACATACATTCCTCCTGACTTGACTGCTCCTATTTAAAAAGAAAATATTTAATTATTTTAAAATTATTGTTAAAATTGAGCATCTAACCAAGGGCTGAACATTTACAAGTTTTTACAAGATTATGTTGGTGTATACGTTAATTGGTTATTTCAATTTTAAACAACTTCTTACTTTTTTAAGCGATCAATATTCCGGTACAAACCGCCAGGATATTGATATATTCCGGAATTTGACAAACCTGCTGATTGATGGAACATTTGTATAGATTGTAAATTTGTTTAATTATCCATTCTAAAAAAATACTTAGCTCCTAACATACTATATATTTAAAACAAAAACCCATTGTCGTCTTAAATATTGTAGACTAAATATTATTATATAAATATCCATCAAAAATGCTCCAATTATACTGTATTAGCTGTTCATTCAAATCAACATCAGTCACTGGCCATAAAAAAATCGAGGTGCTTCTGAGATATCGGCTGGAAATAACAAAAAAAAATTAAAATAAATAAATACCACTAAAACTAATAATTATAATAACAAAATATTGTATAAAGTTTATATAATTATCTGCATCTGGAAAAAAAATATTCCACCATATTAAAAAAAAACAAGAATTATTATGTACATTTGTAATAATAATAATAACTGATACAAAACAAACCACTAACCATTTTTGTACGCCTGATGAAAATCCTTGATTACGAGTACTAGAGAGTTTTATTCATCGTAGAATATTATATTATGGTAAAACGTAATATATATATTTATCATGAAAATGCTGTGACCAAACGCTTTCTGCAGGAAATTAGAAACATTTTAATAACAGTAAACTGTGTGTAAAAAGTATTCAGTCATTTTTCTACGATGATGATGATGTCCATTTAAAAAAAATAATATATACTTGGTTGTCAGAAATAAACATTTGTCTATTTTTTCTGACTTTTAACATGTGTAGTAGTGATATTTTTATAATTATATTGTAATTTATCAATTACAAATTATGACTTTAAGCAGAAACATTTTACTGATGAGTTATATTACTTAATTTTATAAATCTTAATAATGTTCACAATCTGTTTTTCTTTCTTTTTTTCTATCAGTAAAAACAAGCAGCAAACAAAAAGTACAGGAAAAACTATTTTTGTTTTTCATTCCAGCTTACTATAAAAAAAAACACGTATCCAGAACATTTTATTATCATTATCAGTATATTGATTATATGTATTGAAAATGGAAATAAAAAAACAGAATTTTAGTGTGTATATCTTTAAGTAGTATAATAAATGATCCAAGATCCAAAAAAAAATAATAAGAATAATACAAAAAGCCTGTGCTTTAAACTGGTATAAAAATATTCTATTTAAACAAAAAAAACATAGTTGTTTTCAATCTTTCGACATTTTTTCAAAAAATCACATTCGGCCGGACCGAGCATGTTTGCAAAAATGGAAAAAATTTAAAAAATGCAGTTGTCCAGTGAAGTGTTACATTATTAAAATCATAATATATGTATGTATGTATATCATGGTATATACATATATATATTATGTATTGCAAATAATTAATAAAAAAACTAATTAGTAGTTGAAGAAAGATTTAATAAAAAAAATCGTTATCTCTTCAGTTTACGAGGGAAAAACGAATTGAAAACATCTTGAGAAATATTATCGTTGTAAAAAAAA
>JAITYZ010000749.1:0-20915 GCA_027744595.1 Paronellides praefectus
CAAGAAAATGAGATAGTATTTATGCAGTTTATAATAACAGCTTGTTTTATAGTGTGTTTAAATATTAATGACGATAATGGGATGATGATGCACGGTCTTTGAAAAAAAAATATTTATTGGAGGTTGAATGAAATATTATGTTCATTATTATTATTATTATGATTATATGATGCAGATATTGATTTTTTTATTATGCGCTTTTGTGTGTCTGGTTTGGGAAATGAGTAAAAGCGATACACACAAAACCCTTTTGCTACATCGTTTTATATCGCACAGGAAGAAAAGGCACCCTGTTGACGCTGTTCTGTAGGCTTGTTTTGATATGACTGACGGCAAGGCATGGATGCTTGTTTGATGATGATAGATGAAGTGAGATGAGAGACATACAGAGAGAGAGAGAGAGCTATTGAATATCACTCGTGATCGTAGCTGTTGGACTGTTGGACGATGGTGGAGTTGATGGTGATCGTAATAATAATGAAGTGTGTGTTGTAACGCAATAACCTAATCCAATTTGTCACATGATACTAATTAATTATTGAAGGGGTGTACAATAGTATGGAAGACAGGTACTTGTGAGTTTTTGGAAACTCGGTAAACATACAGGAAAAGAGGAAAGAAGAGACGTGATAATGTTCTCCCAGTGTTCTCTATGATCTCTTGAAAGACAACTAAAAGAGTCATGCTGTGTTTTCCTTTGGAATGCGGCAAAAAGTTTTATGATGCTTAGCACGACAGCCAACAGCGCATGGTGTCAAGCTATGGTTGTTAGTACGCTATATATAAAGACTTTTTCATTGACCACATAATGTTGTATGGGGCATATAGATACGTGTGTGTGTATGACGATGATATTATGATGGACGAACAGTAATAATTAAGAATGTTTGCGTGACACTTAAAAACAAGCTGTTTATTTATTATACCTTCTATTTTNAAGAATGTTTGCGTGACACTTAAAAACAAGCTGTTTATTTATTATACCTTCTATTTTTTCTCGTGCAAAAAGGCAGTAGAGAGAATACCATATAGCCACACGTTTTATTGTCACACAACAAAGTTTGGTTTTCTTGTTTGGTGATTTGCTAAATGTGCTGTTTGAGTAAATAAATAATGATGAAATTGCGTTTTCTCAGGTAATTAAGAAAGTTTTATGGTTGTCACACAGCAAGCCAAACAATGTGTCACTCATTTGCATTCCAAGAATAACGAAAACACGGGATATTTTCATGCTGATTGTGTGAGTAAAAGCGGCAACCTGAAAATTTCCTATTCGTGCCGTCGCCATCATCATCATCATCAGTTCCTTTCTCTTGGTGCTATTATGTAGAATGCATATAAACACGTTTGCATTATATTTGTATATGTGACAATGCTAAAATGTTTAGAAACACCTCCAGAAATAGCAGACCATTATAGGTTTGCCGAATTCCAAAATCCCAAAACACACGTGCATTTCCCATGAAAATATATTTTCTTTTGGGGTGAAAAAAATGAACACCTTTAACTTGTACACACCACCATATAATTGCAAAGTCATTAAAGGGCAATTGTTACATATATACTCTCGGCTTGTTTCACATTCACGAGGAAAGCATTAACAATTTCTCTGAGAAATAATTTATTATTTATGGCCATTTTTTTAACCCCAGCTATTTTTATAATGGCTCATCGTCACACCATCATTAAATCATTATAATCCCATATAGAATAATATAATGTGTATTCCAATAATTTCATAATAATAATTCAACAAAAACACTGTGTGTGAGTGAGAGAGTGAGTGAAAATTTTGGATTGTACTTGAGCACAAGCAGGATTGAATTGAAATGGTGGGGATACCATAACCAAAAATAAGTCAAAGTAAAGTACCCAAGCGATATATGTATACCTATTATATGTACACACATAATACGTATTCATTTTAATGACTCCCTTTGGTTTAGAGACTATGGATCACCACCACCACCACCAGCATATCACACAATCACCACACACAAGAGAAATAATTTATTATTTATGGCCATTTTTTTAACCCCAGCTATTTTTATAATGGCTCATCGTCACACCATCATTAAATCATTATAATCCCATAATATAGAATAATATAATGTTGAATGTGTATTCCAATAATTTCATAATAATAATTCAACAAAAACGCTGTGTGTGTGAGAGAGTGAAAATTTTGGATTGTACTTGAGCACAAGCAGGATTGAATTGAAATGGTGGGGGTACCATAACCAAAAATAAGTCAAAGTAAAGTACCCAAGCAATATGTATACCTATTATGATATGTACACACATAATACGTATTCATTTTAATGACTCCCTTTGGTTTAGAGACTATGGATCACCACCACCACCAGCATATCACACAATCACCACACACATACATGCACACGCCACCACCATTAATATCTGTCCACCATCTCTGATTGTACAAAAGAGAGAGAAAGAGAAGGGGTGCGGTGGTGGTGGTGGTGATATGATGGTGGTGAGCTGGAGTCGGACGAAATTTCTTTCTCAAATGGGAATTATTACTAAACATGACATTTTATATCGTATTAATTTTATACCAAAAAAGCTTAATAGTTCACAATAAATGGCCACATTACTTTTGAAACAAGAAAAGTAAGTACAGTACCATTTATCCTTACAAAGGTCATAAATAACAAGTTATTATGGAGAAACATTATGTAAGGTATTTTATCATCATGTGTGCAATGCACATATAAATTTCCATAAAAAGGTTTGTTATAAGAACTCCCGGTCAGAGAGATATAAAAGTTTGTAGGGCTGAAGAGCTATAGAATATATTTGGTCATTATCAAACTGCAGCGCGGCATCAGTGGTCGTCCCTGTGGTTTAGCTTCACACAACATTTACCACTAGGCATGCTATCACACACACACACATGTACATATTTTTGGGATAGTTGCATATTATGCCAGCATACCTCATGGCGATATGATGGTGTCGGCTAGATTGCTGTGGATGGATGAAAAGATCTAGAACAATAAAGTCTGTCTTGCTGCTCAACAAGACATAATGAAAATTAAAAGGCGAGGTAGAATATAACTGATTGTTGTAAGATGAGTTATAAAAAGTATTTTATATTCAAATGCTGTGGTGGAGTCTTTTTCCCTCTTTCTCTTTTACACATCAAAAGACCGACCAAGATCCCGACCTGCTGATGTGATGAGGATGAATCGTGCCTTATCACAAGGCACAAGCTGTGCGATAGGAGCCAACATCACAAAAACCATAGAAAGTTTTTACTATGCAAAAAAAATATACTTTTCAAACTCATTCATTAGAGCAGTGGTGGTTTTTAGTATATAGAAAGTCGTTGAATTTTGCGTCATGGGAACTTGGGAATTTGACTGTCAGTCAGAGTCAGACAAGAAGCAGACAGTGCGCGGTGCGGTGGTAAAAAAAAGTAATAATATCTTGGGAACATATCAAGTACACTTGTGTGAAGCCTGCTTGTAATAATATCGCTCACTACTGCACACTGCACTGTTGTTGTTGGTCGTCGTCGTCGGTCAAAATGAAATGTTTGTATTTGTATGTGTGCATGTGTTTGGTTATGCATCATCCAAGAAACTTGTGATATTACATATTGCACGATTTTCTTAAATGTTTCTCGTGCACTATTCCAGCACAGTATTCGCATATATTATTATGGCCAAGTATACATGCCCAACTAAAACGGGAGGCTATCATTAATTTGTATTCTTCAGATTTGCTGCGCACAGCAGTGCTGTATGCATTTTTTTGTACTGTTTTAAAAGATGAGAAAAACGGAAGGAACTCTTCCATACGGCACCATCACCATCAACTTGAGCAAAGATAATTATTATGCACTGACGCTGGTCTTTTCTTTCCTCTTTCTACTTTCATGTGGCTTGAAGGTCTGTGTAAATTCTCAAATGATGATAGGGAGCAGCAACACAACACACATGGATAACCATATGTATAAAAGCACTGGGATAATATTACACAAGAAAATGTTAGGAAGGCATCAGCAAACAAAACTTCATCTCACGTTTTGATTTTGTAAACCTAGTAAACTTACAAAGACAGAGAGCAGCAGCAGCAGCCACGAAGAAGATCATTTGTTATTTTATCAGTGATGGAGATGGGTTTTAAATATTGTACATGCATGCATGTCTGTCTGTGTGGATAAAATATATGTGTTTCTAAATTACACATTCCCTTTCGTTAATTATCCTATTCTGGAAAGAAGGGTAGATGTAATGCATGTGGAAATTACGAACGTGCGTTTGAGAGGTTTGAGCTACGTGAATCCTTTATACATCTTCCCCTGTAATTAACGCAAAAAAGGAAACAAGAAAAGTCTCACATTTACAGTGAGTATTTATGTTATCCCAAATAATGCATAACTTGTAATTAAGAAGGCTTTAAACTACTACAATACATTCATTAAAGAGGGTGTACGCTCCAACACTGCATATTGATTTAGTGGACGGATGGTGTAAGGCAACAAAAATGCATGATGTATGGGCTTGTGTAAACATAATGAGGGATATGTAGTACGTAGGTATTATTTTTAAATCATGAATCCTACGTTGTATAAACACCTGGATTTATTTTTGGGAAAAGAAGAAAAATGAAAGAGGCGATTAGTTGGAGAATGTACACATGATATTCTGAAACCCAAAATATTTCACGTCAAAGTAAGCCAGTAGAACAAACAAAATATATCTGTGTATATCTGAAGCGCTTCAAATTATTAAATTACCATCTATACCAACGTAAACAAGCTTATTATTTTAGCAAATCCCATAGCAAGAGTATAAAAAATGGACAGAACACAGAATTTGCAACCAAGTTATGATCTCATGCAGCAACGTAACTCATTGCAAGTCTAATACTTTTACAACCTACATCGTAGATTGCAGACAAACAATTTATCTGCGAAACAACACATTATGTAAAACATGCTCAAAAACTAACGGTTTGTATATGTGAGCGACGCAACACAGCAGTAGTTGTGTCAAACACAACAGCATACATATCTGCCACCACACCTTACAAAGATTGTTTATGACCATCTTTTGCTCCCCGGTTAAAATGATAAAACTTGTTTAAAGCCAAAAAATCAAAGGATTTTCTTTTTTGGAGTCTCAACAAAATAATGAGAGAAAAAAAGACTCGAGAAATAATCCACAAACAATCTTTCCAATTCTTGTCTGCATCATACTCGCATATCATGTCATTTTTCATTTTTGGGACTGTATCTTTCATTTTAAAACCTTGTTAAAATTTCCAAAATTGGGAATAAATGATATAAACCCCGTCACCTTTGTCTGGGGCAAATATTCTGATGATGACAAACAAAAAACATGAATCCATTTTGCATGCATTATAAATGGCTATAAAGCTATTTCCCATGTTTATGAACCTTTATATGCATTCAATCTTTTTTTACGTAAAAAACAATTCACATAAAAAGCACTTGTCTCCACTTCTCAATCTGCAGGATGTCTGGGCATCATCAAAGAAGTTTGTTGTATAAGCTCATGGTGGTGTGGTACAAAGGAAACCGCAAATTGCAAATATGATCAAAACATATCTTCTACTATACTGGGCGCGCGCACCTTACCACAATCGCATGTCACAGGTTTTTGGAATTGAAAACAATTCACATAAAAAGCACTTGTCTCCACTTCTCAATCTGCAGGATGTCTGGGCATCATCAAAGAAGTTTGTTGTATATAAGCTCATGGTGGTGTGGTTCAAAGGAAACCGCAAATTGCAAATGTGATCAAAACATATCTTCTACTATACTGGGCGCGCGCACCGTACCACAATTGCATGTCACAGGTTTTTGGAATTGATCTTTTATGCAAACAAGCGCAACATCTTAATAATAACATGCATACATACCTCCACCTTTCATGATGATGATCATGTGATGAGCTCATAAGACATCAACTTGATCCCAGGTTTTTAAGAGAAAATTGAATGTAAACACAAGTTGAGTCGCAAATCGCACCGCATCATGCATATTATACGAAAATCTCTCTCTTTCTTGGATTTTTATATACATGGTTTTTATATACACACCAAAGTAGAAAAAATGAATTACTTTTCCGCATAAAATAACACTTTCATCCTCGCCATTTTTTCAGAGTCTTTTGGGGGTAAATTTTAATATTCACATATTCATATTTTATATTACATATTCAAACAAGCGCTTTGTGTGTGTGTTTGGACGATTGGGCTCACCTGCTCCGCATGACTAAATTATTTCCAGCAGAGAGAGAGAGAGAGAGAGAGAGAGAAGTAAAGATTTCTTGTTTGGTTTTTTGAGAGAAAGATGGAAATTCTGATAGAAAGCGTGTAAACAAAAGACAATGATGTGTGTTTTATCAGATCACAGCAACCACTACACCCCACACACACCACAAAATATATCAATAATAGGTACTCATCATGATCTTCATCATGTCCCCCGTTATATCTGTTCATGCATGCATGAGATGAGAATTTTTAATAAGTTCGGGTTTTTGAGTTTGCTAATAATCCAACATGAAAATTAACAAAGTATTCCTTTCATTATTTTATGCTTTTTGGCCCATGCTGCATGCAAGCATGTGGTGTGCTTTATTATTAAGCCTCTGGGTTTCGGTTTTCATATATTTCTTCATCATCATCATCATCATACCAGCCTGCCTGTCTGTATGAATTTGCTTTTTATGAATAATAAAATAATAAATTCAAACAAAACAAACAAATAACAAAAACAGCCCATAAATTCATTTTTCGTACATAAAAGCAAAATATAATGTTTTATTTCTCTATTTTCCATGAACCAGCATTGTTCGTGATAATCTTCATATAATAATATTGCAGAAAGGTTTTTTTGTGAGCTTTGACTGCTTTTGAGATTTACAACCTTTTCGTTTCTCTTCACCTTGTGTACTTCTATGCATGCACATATGTACACACTCTTTGCCATGTCGTCATATTATTATGACCCTTTTATTCTCTCTCTCTCTCAAGCAGTTAGTTCTATCACAGCAACGGCAGCAACACCGTCAGTCGTTGGTCGTGAAATCGTATTTTCGTACATTTGAATATTACGCGTGTGTTGTGCTAATTTGAATGCTTTTGCTTGTCTTTTTTTTGTTGTACTGTTCAAAATGAAAAAAGAGGAAAGAATTATTATGTTGGTTTGTTTCGTTGTATTCATTCTTTTATTTTATGTTGTTGTTGGGAAAAAGGTTGGTTCGTGGGTGATGGGCGGCAGGTGCCGAGTGTGTAAATCAAAACACAATAATTGAAAAGCTCTATATAATATCAAGTTGTCACAGCTTTTGCCAACAACAAAACTGCTTCTGGTGAAGGATCTCTCTATGTGTATATTTTTTGGTGCACTCCACCAAACTCTAATTCAACTTTTTTATTCATTCGGCTTGTTGTTGAGATTTAAGGGTAATTTCCACTTTCTACGTTTTGTCAACTGCAAACGTAGGTATGGTACATACTGGTGAAATATGAAATGAATTTTTTGGACACATTTTTTTTCTTACCTCTTCTCCACACGTCACATAAAAAAATCTAGAATCTAGGTATCTTTTTTCTATTTGTCACCTTCTCCTTTTGCAAAATTGAAAATGAAAGATGGCAGGGGACTGGTGACGGAGATAGAAAAGAAGAGGCGTGATTTCAAACAGTTTTATTATTAGCAACGGGGAATACATAAATATATTATTGTACAAATAAGAGTTACATAACTCACAATAATCGTCGAGTGGTAAACGAAATTAAAAAAAAACTTTCCCCAAAAAAATATTCACGTTTAAAAGCTTTAGTTTTCCATGTCTTTTATATATTTTATTATTGGTCTTAAATTGTTTGGGTGTGTGTATATTTTTTCCCGCTTATTGATCAATTCACAAAATAAAAAGGACCTAACTAACTTGTTTCACGAAGAGAAGTTGATGAAAAGAAGGAATGAATTGCTCGTTGCTCATCATCATCATGATCCTTGTCGTTTCCTACAATTTATTTTGTACGACGATTGTGTGCGATAGTGTCATCAAGGTCTAGTCAGTTAGTCTATAGAAGAGGAAAAAAGCGTATAAAATATATATAGAGGGACGGGAGAGGTGAGTGAGAGATATGCATCATGAATTCCGCTAAAAGTAATATACCACTTTGTTGTTCGCTGCTCCTACAGGATTTATTGCTTTTCCACATGTGAGCTCTGAACAGAAGGATAGATGGGAAGGAGGCAGGCGGAAATAAATGAATGTTTTTTTCTCGGGAGTTGTATAGCTTGGGATTATTGTGAGTAGGTAGATATATTTTTTCTATAAATGCCTGCGCAATTCTTAACCAGTGGTTTTTTTACGTTTCCTTTTTCCTACTTACTTTGTACATGAATTCATAACTACCTACCATATTACATACGTACATATCTGATGAATTGGGCAATTGCCCTTGTTAACTCTTTTTCGGAATATTTTATGTTTCCAGACAAAATGAAAGCTATTTTTTCATGAAGTTACTGATAAGAATGCTTTTGCTGTTATTCAAATATCATATTTGAAATATGTACCTATGTGTATTTTTATTCATTCATGAGCGGTATATATTTTTTTGCGTTTGATGCAATTGCAGCTTATTTCAATTTTTTATGATTGCGCGCGGTGAAATATACAGAATTTTCTTGATAGCTTATTTGCTTATGAATTTTTTGCTTGCTTTGTAGATTTGTATCTCTCTTCATCTTTCATTTCCAAGCAAAAAGAAAAAAAAGAATATCAAGTTTATGAACTTGTACAGTTTATTGGGCTTGACCTGTGAGAGTTTATAACTTATTTTGCCACTACTTTGTGTACACAATGATAATATTAATGCACATTCCAAAAAAAAAACTTTTTATGGGTTGTTTGGCATTTTTATTGGAATTGTTGAATGCACTATTTTTTTTGTAAATTCCCACAAAAAAATATGTTGCTCAAAATGGAAGTAGGGAATGAGTAGGAGTGACAAATGTTTATTTGGAGAAAGGAGTAAATATTAAGTAAATAAAACTGTTAGTAGCAAATGAATTATATGCGTGTTACTTATTATTATGAATTTATTAGACTTACTTGTGCGATATTGGTACTTGCAAGGTTGCAAGTGGTAATAAATATTTTTGAGTTTGGACTTTATTTTGAGATTTTCAGACAAGTTAATGTAGATATTTAACCTGAAGAAATACATATCATGGTCACGATGAAATGTTCCCTTTCAAATCATTCCATATTTATTCTTTGCTGTTAATAATCAGTTCAGTTCAGATTGCCAGAAAATCCATATATTTCTGATGGTCATTACGATGAAGGGAAGAAAGATGATGATGATGATGAGTGTAAGCACGAAGCGCTGATGACCAGAGGACTTTTAAATTGCTTGTTGTTTTGTTTTGTTCTGTTGTTTGGTTGGATTTTTTTATCTTGTGTTCTTATTTTCTTCTCGACAATGCACCAATATGCAGGGTCTTTTGTTGCGAGAATTAACATCAGCTTTATCAGCAGCACCAGATTTTTTACTTTCAAAGCTCGTTGAATTGAAGGGCGTGTGAGTCAATTGGTGTAACAAGAGGTAGGAAGGTATTATAATACCACGAATTAGTTGGGTTGGTGCAAATTTATAGGTATAGAGATCTTATGCGTTTCTAGTCTTCTTCTTTTGCCTGATATGGAAGCCCAGCTTTGAGAATCTTTTTTTTTCTTTAGAGATTTTCTACAAAGAAGTCATACTGTCTCTCAAAAAAGTAAGATCTTAAAATGGATTGCATTAGCGTTTTTTGTATGTGAAGTAAATACATTTTATATATAGTACATAATATTCATGTTCCTCCTAAATACATTTTCTGCGTACTGACAAGGATAAAATGAAGAAGAATCTGAAAGATGTTAAAAGTGAAGCAAGTGATGGAGCGATGCAAGCAGACAGAATAAAAAATCCATTCCTTTTGGTAGCAAAGAACAAAGTCAAAAGTAGCTTCTTCTTCTTCTTAAACCACTTATGCCATACATAAGAAGACGAGACGAATAACAGCCGCAAAACTACTAACAAAAACACCACAATGATCCCGTCCAACCGTCACATATATTTCCATTTAAGTCTCATAATGAGAAATCCTTTTTGTCCGACTAAATTAGCCGGCTACTGTGCGGCTGCTGGCTGCTGAGTGAGAGAGTATTTTTACATGTCCATTATTTGATTACATTTTTTTCATTACATTTTTCTTCTTATAGAATTATCTTTTATAAGCCAATTCCAGCAGATCTCTCTCTACGAAAACCGCAAAAGAATTACATTTGAGCTCCTCCTATAAATATACTAGACCACATGGTATAATTAATGTTAGCATTGTACCATCATTTATCCGATCTTACAGCGCTGGTTATTACTTTTCCTAATAATATTGCTGTAATAATATAGCAATGTTCTTTGGTAATTTACACGCATGCATGTTACAAAGTGCATATTATTTAATAAGCAGAAATAAGTAATAATAAAATTATTTGCATAACTTTTTTTATTAAGGATTTCATATGACATACCCATTTGACAAGAACATGAGCATATTATATACCTCCAAACAAGCATGAAAATCTAACAACATCCGAATCCCGCGTGTTCTACAAGTTCATGATGTCATGTTCAATGTTACTTTTTTTCTTCATCGTTTCATTTTTTTATGATTAGTGGATACATGCACGTTTACATGAGGAACAACATGCATTTCACAAAGAAGGCTCATTACTTATCCTGAGAAACGGCGTGGTATATTATAAAGCTGTCTCCTTATTACTTGTCTTGCTGCTTTTGCGAAGAAAGTCATCACGAAATAAGTTAGCTTACACTTTTTGTTGGTTATTTACTGGTATAATAGGTATATGTATGCAATGAAATGAAGGTATGCTTTATGTAATTTGACTTACTGCAATTCCAGCAATTGCAATAATAAGCACACTATCCACAGTCGCAAACAACTTAAATGAATTGCAAAGTCAACTTGCCCTGGTCCTACCATCATCATTTTTTTTATTATTCAAATTAGTTTGCTGTTTTGAACGCTGACTCATATCAATGCAATGTACTTGTGTATTTACAGTTGTACAACAAATTGTAATAATAACAATCAAATCATAAAGAACATGGTTCATATTTTTTTTCTTCTCTCTGACTTGCACACAAACAAACTGACTGTTTGTTTTGTAGTGATTTTGAGTTGGTGGCATGTCATGTTTATGTACGCTATGGCTTGGCTCTCTGTTATGTAGACGTAGACTGTGGGATTGGCTTTTCTCTTTTGACGGGGTTTTATTATGAATGTTATGTGATATTATGATATGCTTTTTATTGCCTGTACTTAAATAAACATTGCGAGTAGTAGATTACAGTTATGAGTTGAATGAATTTATTAGTATCATGAACAAGTGAATAGCAAGTACGCAGGGATTACGATATATTACTCTAAAGTAATGAGAGCTGAGAGCCGAGTCTTGTGTAAAACAATTAGAAAAAGTGATTTTTGATTGCCTATTGCTTTCAAAATGCGGGAGTATACATAAAATGCAGTAGGTATATAGTAAGGAGTATAATTAACAAAGCTACTTTTTGTTCCTACTACTACAATTGTAATAATTATTATTATATGGCGCACGTGAAAGTAAACAAATCCCAGCCATTTAATTTTATGATGACAAGTACGCAGGGATTACGATATATTACTCTAAAGTAATGAGAGCTGAGAGCCGAGTCTTGTGTAAAACAATTAGAAAAAGTGATTTTTGATTGCCTATTGCTTTCAAAATGCTGGAGTATACATAAAATGCAGTAGGTATATAGTAAGGAGTATAATTCACAAAGCTACTTTTTGTTACTACTACTACAATTGTTATAGTAATAATTATTATTATATGGCGCACGTGAAAGTAAACAAATCCCAGCCATTTAATTTTATGATGACGTTCATTATTACTACTCACTACTGTTGCATAATATTATTAAAAAGATTGGGTTGGTTTGCTGTGCTGTTATGTAGGAGCAGCCGCATAAAAAGGAAAACATAAGTAACAGATGTCCAGAAAGAAATATAAGGGCTGACTCAAAGCCAAGATTTGTTTGGGTGCTTTGCCCAAAGCATGTCGTTTTCAAGATCAAGCGGGTAATCTTCAGCGCGAGAGAAACTTGAAAGTTATATATTTTTGATTTTTTAGTTTCTTCTCCTTGTTTATGAAATTAAGTAGGGGTGGAAGAAGAGTACAATACTTTTCTTTGTCTAAAAACAACTTTAACTGGGCTAGTCATCATCATAAAGTATGTAAAACTTATGGTTTACATGCTCTGTGTTGACTCAACTTTGAAGTTCAAAGCTTCAAAAAGTCAATCACTTTTACTACAGGCGAGTGTACTACTTTAGTTTTATTCCTTGATTATACCTGTTACAGTTTCAATTACATTTGCCCTACCGATTTCATCCTCCTCCGGTCAAATAAAAGAATAGATATTTGAGAAACATTGTGACCTATGTAGGTGGTGGATTGATAGGTACAAGGTTAATTTAGCAGCTGGTATGTATATATGACAGTATGACGGGATGATGATTATTATGATAGCAAAGAGAAATCTCTTTTGTCAAAGTGAAACCTGTGCAAAATACTTGAAAATTTGAGACAGACTGGTTTAAAGAGCATTTGTTTAAATGGATAGATAATTGTCTGCACTGCATAATAAGCTAATAAACTGATACAAACAAAGATTTTCTTCATTTCACAGTAGTTTTTTACTATTGTTTTTCTTTCTTGGATAGGTACATCTTTCATTTCTCATTGATGCGTGGGCGAAAAATTACTGCTTTAGCTTTCAACTAACTTTAAAATGAACACGACGAGTGGGGAATGTGATAATAAAATGAGACCTGTAGAGAGAGAAAAATAAACTTGAGAGCAAACTTCATTCGGTACACGTTATATTGTATAATGATGAGCATTGCAGTGGTTATATTGTTAAAGGCTAGTTTTTTTATATGTAAGCAAAGCCAGCCAACATAGAACTGAAATGACCACTACGATGATGTGATGATCATGTCCATTCCAACTTGTCCTGTTTTTTTATGTGCACTCCACCGCAGCCACGACACGAAAAGGAATGCGCTTTACGTGCTATTCGTTAGGCTAGGGCTGCATTGCACTTTGCTGTTGAACACACTTTTTATACAGCATATAATCTAATGTCCGCAATAAAAAATACTGAGTCAATGACTGTCATTGGAGTAAAAAAACCTGAAACTGATGGAACCGTTGGGTTTTCATATAAGAAGAGATGGAGGAAGGTCATAGTCATCCTATGATGCTGATGATCAAAACATGTAATATCTGGGTACTTGTTACTATACTACACAAGGTAATTTGAAACATTATCGCAACAGTCGCAGTCGAATGATTACCGTAATTTTTTTTATAGGAATGTACATTTTTTAATGATTATAAATCCTACTTGAGTATATACACTTTTTATTTCCCTTCTATATAAAAAACATGATCATTTGCTTGTTGCATACACTAATTCCATATAATCCCATCATTGTGATGATGCACCTTCCATTTTATTATGGAGGGCGAGGGTATACACCTTTTCATCCAAACTCCGAAAAAAATCCATTTGGAGAGCGATTAACAAACAGCTCTAGCTCAAGTGTGTGTGTCGATGTGGTGTGGTGTGAATTTCCTGCTCTCTTGTAAATTTTTATTTTTTTAATGCTCATACACTCTCATTCACACAGGTTGATCATGTTTGATGTTTGGTGTTTCACACAAAATTATGATAAGGGGAAAGGGGAAAATGTGATGATGATACAGGTCTCTCTCCCTCTCCCCATCTCTTTGCCCTCAGCCTGTCAGCACCATTTCTCACCACATCTCACGTCCATCCGTCAGAGAAGCGGATTGGGAATAATGTATGTATGTATGCATAATACATAATGATTATTGTACTAGTCAAAGCCGACAAAAAAAAATAATCAATGCTTCCCTTTCAACTCTTTTTTTTCAAAAGCCTTTTTATATTTAACATTTAACCAAATAACAAGCAGGAAATTTATCATCATCGACCTGTGGTGCTGGAGATGCTGATGGTGTGGATGACAGTGATTATCATTACATGTATGACGGCTTTTGGTCGGTGTAATAATATTTTTATACCTGTGAGAAAAGCAAACTGTGAAAAGTTAACAAGTTTGATGGAAAGGGGCAAAAGAATTAGAATAAAGAAAAGCTGAAAGCATAAATCTGAGTACATCTGCTGGATAAGTTTAGTTTAAAAAAATATTTTAGTTAACTTTTTATAGATTAGAAGGCAATGTACCGTGGAATGAATTAAGTATAGTTTAATGTGTGTATTTATATATTTATATCCATTTTATTAATGCTCATCTTGAGCTTACAATAATGCTTGTGGGTGGTTTTGCCTACCTGTCTGTTTTTTATCTTCAAATTATATTTCCATCACGTTTCACGTACCTACTTTTTTACTTTTGACTTTTTTACTTTTGCTCTTGCTGTATCACATCTCAATAATAATAATAATAATAATAATAAGTGCTCAAAAGAAAGAAAAAAAGGTAGAGATGAAATGCTACGTGGATCTATGTAGGTATGCATAAAGTTTTGTGTGTGCTCACATTAAAACGGTTACCTTATGCCACCAATGTGGTCTGTAGTTGTATACCAACTTGTATTACCAAGTACCACACGATAAATTTGTATACATGTGATGATAAATGCATTCATGAAAAAAAATGTAAGCAAGCGCACACATGATGCTCATCATGTCGAGAAAAGTTTCAGGTATTCACGTATGCATCTCAAGTAAGTTTTAATATTAATGACGATACACAGAGAAAAGTGTAATAACACCCTAAGTTCTTCTGTCTCTACAAAAAAATATCACATCCACCACTTTCCTTCTTTGCTTTACTCATCTACCAACATCATATGAGCGTGTTTCTTATCATTACCAACTTTTTTTGGTAGTGGTGTGGTGAGTCAAGAAGATGCTGCTATACCGATGGTCGGGTTTATGCTTGGGCGTTACTTGGTAAGACGAGCATCATCGTATCTATTTTTTGACTTGAGGCAGTTTAAGAAAAAAACATGGATTTACGTGAAACTCTCTGATGAGGAGTGAGTCAGAAAAAAATCCTAGTTTTATCCTACTTTTCTTTTTTCGTGAGAGGACATTTGGATTAATAGTGAAATAATGTGAAAAGGTACTTGATTTAGTCTTCTCCAAAGAATATGAATGGACACATTTGGCTTAAGTGAAGTTGATGAGAATGAGATCATCATTGTTTTGCTTTTTTTAAAATAAAAAATATGCTCAAATTTGTAATATTTTTTTGTACAGGTATTCCTCACCTGTCTGTCTTATTTTTTCCCCTCATATTTCCGTTTAATTTATCATTTGTGGTAACTTATATGCAAAGTTGTACGTGTCAGCCTTATTTTATTACTTTAAATTATTTTATGCCCACACCTGCATAGCACTCTTTCCCAGCTGCTCATAATCGAAAGAGTAACACATTTTGTCTGAGCGACGAAATTCGGCAGGTATTAAATCATCCTGAGAAACTATAACGTCGCCTTTTATGCTGTTATCAAGTGGCAGAAAGCGATAGAAAACTGAGATTCGTGCTTATGCGCGCAAAGAATAAATTAAAGTGTATCCATTATCACCTTTCCATTTTCCTTCTTCGTTGTCGAATCTCGGCTCTGTGAAGCTGTAGATATGAACAATGCGCATTATGTGTATTTTTTGGAAATGCCTTTTTGGATGCTGATAGCGTTAATGATAAAAAACTGAAAGAGAGTTAGTGTGAGAGAGGGCAATGTTTATACAGATAACCTTTCTGATAAACTTCTTTCATGGAAGTTCTACTACTCACTCGACTACTTACACATGAAAGGGTGTTTTGAAAAAATATGAAACGCAAAAAAGAAACTGACGATGCTACAAAGTAAAGAAAAATAATATGATTTCGTCTACTTGAATTACATTTCATCATAAAAATGCCAAAAGTCATAAACAGCCAATCAAAGCAATCCATTTTTGTATTGATTCATTATTCACTTCTCATTTCAGTAAATTGGATTACAAGTTCAATTCTCATTATTTCCATTTTGTTATTTACAACAAAACCTAATCGGATTGGATTCGTCTCGCTATAGTCTACTTGACAGAGAGAGGGAGAGAGAGAGATAGGAGGATGATGATGATATGATGATCTTTGATTTTATTGTACAATAAACACAAAATAATATTTTGTTCGTTAGCTGACGTACGACGATACAGGGAATAGCTGGAGCGAAAATATTCTATAATTTGAGTAAAAGGCGCCGTCATGTCATGATGGAAGCAAAAAAATGAGTTTCATCTTCATACAGACAACTTATTTGTGTAAATACGCATACTTTCGTACTTTTACGCTTTTCGCTATATTAAATCCTACCCAACCAAAAACGGTAGAATTTATGTACGGTCAAAAATAACAAAACATTCCATTCCTTGCTTGCTTTGCTACTTTCCAAACCAAGAGAGAGAGAGAGAGCTGTCCAACAAACGATTACTGAAGTGAATAGCCATATGATTTGTTTAGTAGACATCATCAGACACAACAACGCAACTCCTCTTATTTTTTTTGGTCGATGGAATGGAACGGTGAAAATATGTGGATATTAAAAGGGTGGTGGTTCTCCTTCATCTGATTTGAACCGTTGATTATGAACGCTGCGATGGTGGTAGTGGGCGAGGTGGGCGAAGAAGAAAGGAAAAGAATTACATGTTCTCCATACCATATATATTATTTGACTATATGCACACTATATTTTTATGTAGTGCTAAAATAAATATAATGTGGATTTTTAGAACGCTTTTCAATGAATTGCATAGGTACATATATAAATGTACCTACACAACACATCCTCATCATAACATAACCATTATATAGTTTGTGATAGTAAGTATTCAAGTTCATATAAACATTATCTATCAGAAACAGCAACGTAACCATTTTACCCCACACACCATTTCAATGCGTAAAAGCTTTAAAGGATAGTTTATATAGAGGTGTATATGTATTATAATCGTTTGATGATGATAATAATAATAGTAATAATGGTATTGACTGACTCCGACTACTACCTCTACTTCTAGAGTACAAATGTGTAAGCAAATAGATAGATGAGCGAACAATGATGATCATCCTCTCCTATAAAATGCATTCATTTCACTTTACTACCCTTTCAGTCTCTCTCACAAAAGCAAAGCGCATACCTAAAGAAATTTCACTGTTTTTAATACCACGTTGCCTTTTTTGGAAATGATGGCATTTCGACTCGGTCATGTATGTCCCTCTCTCTCTCTCTCTCCTTAAGCAAATCTAAAATGTAGAGAGAACTTAACATGGGATGTGGATGGAAAGAGAAGAGAAGACAAACAAGGATTAAATCTAAAAAGCTACGCGAGCTTTTGAGCTTTTGTGTTTACGTATTTGTAGTAGTAGTCTAGCAGTCCAGCAAGAGGAGAGACTTGAGAGAGAGTATAGCTTGATTTTGATCATCAGCAGCAGCAGAAACCAGCAACATTTTAGTGTAAAAAGGGATTTTGGTCTGATTCAAGCAAAAAAGCTTTACAAATAGAAATACGATAATATACACTTGCTATGTAGATTCTAGTATCAGGAAAAAAGTAAAGTGAGTGTAATATCGCCATCTTCATCATCAGCAGAAGAATAAATGTGATTTGATGTGTATTTGACTTTAACTTGGCTTTGTGTACATACGCATATGAGTATGAAAGCACAAGGATATATATAACATAACATGAGTACTTGGATTTTTAAGCAGTATTCCATTTTTATTATGTTTTGTGATTTGATGACGATGATGGTGGTTTGGTAGAACGAATTTGAGGCATGCAAGCAAAAAGAAAAGCGTTGTGCAAAAGGGAATAATGGGAGGAAAAGGACGACGTGACTTTAACTAATATTCCTTTCGTTTGACTGCTGATTACTTGGAAATTCTCCCGTGGATCACCACATCCCATAATATATACCTATATAAATATATATTTCCCTACTTATTATTATTACTATATTACTACTGAACTGGACTGCTGCTGATGATGTTAATGCTACACAGCAGAAGAAGAGGAGACGGACATGAGTAAATTATTTTCTCTCTCTCTCTCATTTCATATTATTTTCTGTGTGAAAGGATGAATTTTATGCGGCTGGATGATGGTGGTTGGTGGCGGTTGTGCTGCTGCTGCTAGTTATTGTCATTATTACTGCAGAAGCCATCTCAAATAGTTTTCATTATTCGCGGCTTTGCTTTTTGTTATTTGATGATGAGGAAAGGATTCGCAGTTGGAGAATTGTGCTCACAGTGAGGCGCTACCACTACTCATTTGTGAATGCGCGCATATAAAGTAATTACCGAACACCAACCAAATCGACTTGTATGAACATTTTATTACCTCTTTCGGCTTTTTCTTTTAGCTTTTAATGCTATTAAAGGGTTTAGTTTATCTGTGTGTAATCCGTGCCTATAGTTGTACCAGTAGTTGGTCTAATACTATTAAAAACCAGCAATAATGACAAGTCCAGCTCAGGTTGGTTGGTTAACTCAACCGTGGAATATTTGTATGTGGGTCGTTAATTTGCTATTGTTTGCTTTTTATAAATTGCTTCTTGTTCGGAGAGATGTAAAAGGTCGGCAGCTGTCAGGCTATAAAGAGCAGGAAAACAAAAATCTACAATGTAAGTGAGTATATTTATGTAAGTATATTCCACCTGTAAACTTGAACAAGCCGAAAAAAATGCTTTTAAAGTATCACTGATGTGATTAGAAAACATGACTTTGGTTTGGTTTCATTAAGATTTTAATTGAATAAAAAATTTAATAAAAAATCAGTACTCCAGCATTTGACATGGCATAATTAATTTTACTAATTTTATTCAATGAGCCTTGAAACGCCGCGTAAAACGTATTTTAATACGCATGCAAACACCTGTACTTCTAAGATAATTAAATTCATAAAATCAAGTTCAAAAGATGATATAAATTGAAGCCTAGGTATTATTATGATGTCACACATATCTTAAATTCTGAGATTTTAATTACGCTTTGTTTCGAGTTCAAGGTAAAGTGTGACTGAACCTGTTTCACCTTGCGCCTTTTAACGACGAAATAATTGTCAGTTCATGCATATTTATAGTTATTTATGCTTGTTACATGTGTTGAGGTACAAATTACTTTCACATTTTGGTGTGGTGTGGTAATAGTAATGGTCTTGCAATGAATACATCACAAAGTTATCCTTGCTAGTTAATAAATCCATGCTTAATCTAAGATTCCACAACTGTGAGTAGCGTTGAATGGGAATTGGGAATTTTCTCTGTATACAATATAATTATTATTACAGTATTGCTACCCTAATAGCAATAAATCTAAAGTGCAATAATATACATCGCTTCTACCACGAACTGTATATATGCATGTATATAATGCTGCTGTGTGAGGTGACAACATAACTGACAATATATACGTAAGTACAGAAGTAGTAGCTCCGCAGTTATGTTGGGTGTTATCCTTCTTCTCATTCTCACTACTTTGATATTAATGGTTTCGGAAGAGTGGCAAAAGTAGTGGTGGGTGGCAGTGAGGGTAGATGTATACTAACGGAATGTATATCTGTAAAACGGTTCAATGGATTTTTTATTATTCCTATATTCAATATTCACTTCAGTGCACAAAAGTTTCTTTGACAGTTGTAATGCACTCCAACCACCAAAAAGCTTTACACTTTAGAACGACAAACCAACATCGTCACTCACATACCTATGAACACACCAACATAGGTACATACATACACACAAGTTCAATGGATTTTTTATTATTCCTATATTCAATATTCACTTCAGTGCACAAAAGTTTCTTTGACAGTTGTAATGCACTCCAACAACCAAAAAGCTTTACACTTTAGAACGACAAACCAACATCGTCACTCACATACCTATGCTTGGATTATATAACAGTTTATATGTGTAGTAACATATGCTGGTTATTGGATTTCGATATTTTCTCCGTTTGTAATGCTCTGACTATATTTATGTTCAATCCGAAAAATACATTCCCATTTTGAACATTTCCCTCTCTTTCTCTCTGCATCCATCCACACTGCTGCTGCCGGAATCTGTGAAAAGTAAAGAAAGTGGGGGAAAGCATCAAACAAACACAGTGTTCTTCACACAGTAGTCAACTCTCGTATTGATGTATACTCTCTTTTTTTGTACAAGAGTGGAAGGGGATAAAAGGGGAAGAAAGAAGTTAAGAAAGCAATGGATCTCTCGTATGCCCTTGGGTATTCACCTTATGCAAGCAACTTTTCTTGTATGTGTAAAAAATAAGTTGCGTAGGTAGATCAATGAAGGCCATGGTACATATACAGTAGTACACTTGTATGTTTTCCATTTAAGTTGGGAATGGGAAGAACAAAGTAACAAGCAAAAATAGAAAATTCCTTTATTCCCTTTCCTGTTATATGAAAATTTAGTCTAGCAATACATAATACAAAACTCTGCTAAAGTATGGAATAAAGAGTTGCAAAAATAATAAGAAACTTTTAGACAGGCAGATACTTTTTATATCCCCTTTTCACAGTAAAGTTTAAATACTAAATACTACTCACTCGCACAGTATCTGTTTTAGAAAGGAAATGGGAAAAGGGGGAAGAGAGCTCACTGTTGCTGTTGTTGAAATGAACTTTAAAATTGAATTTAGCTCGATATATACTACGCTGAAAGTTGATTAAGAAAC
>JAITYZ010000750.1:0-22169 GCA_027744595.1 Paronellides praefectus
TATAGCGCTATCTTGTTGTTCACATATACTTTTTTGCAATGCTATTTCATGTTTGTTTCCTTCGGCGTCCTCATACTACTTAATTTTTCCAGAAAAATTGGGAAATGATACGAAATATAAATACCTTGAGTTTATATTACACTGTGTAAATATACATACATATATAGATAAGTTAAAACATGGCTAGCAGACATATATACACACCTCCACACATGTTTATATATAATGTTTAATGCTCATTGTTATTTTAACATAGGTATTTAAACTAAAATTGTAATTTGCAGGTAGACATTTGACAAAATAAAATACGTAAAATAGTTCAAACTCCTCCGATCCCTGTTTTACTTTCCAATTAATTTCCTGTCATCTTCCACATTATTTTCATAGGATGGATCATGTAACTGAATGCAACTAGTAACTAGAAACAATTCAAATCCGGTTGCTTCAGGTTACAATGCCTATTTATTGCTTATTTTAACTCAGCTTCGATGATATTGTCATATGATTGGGATTACTGCATATACACGTACATAAATGCATATAACTTCTTATGTGCGTGAGGCTGGAAATGGAAGCAAAAATATTTTCCTCTTCTAGCTTAGTTTAATAATAGCAGTAAAATAAATAAGATCCCTATAGGAATTTCTCCATTCTCATGCGAGCTGATATAAATGCTGAGAATAGAAAGGGTGACCAAAATCCAGTTGAAAAGGAGAGAATAATATTCCGTAAAAAATAAGCTTGATAGAATCTACTTTATTGTATTGGTATAGTAAATGCAAGGGTTGCTGCATGCATATATAAACATTATGTGCATCACCCTAACATTATTTATGAAAACACAACAGTAAGAAAAAGAAATAAAGGAAAGCGTTGGCCAAGTCAAAAGTAGTAGTAGCTGTAGTAAAAGTATTTGTCGGATCAAAAGATAATAAGAAGAAAGCAAAGAAATATTACGCTTTGTAAATTTTTTCTTTTTCTTCTTCTTCTTCAGAAACTCAGTCGATATAGAGGATATTATGTATGTATAAATATAGCTAGATGAGAAGAGGTTTTTTTTGAAGTGTGAGAGGGATAAAAATATAAATATCATCCTGACGTGTTTCTGTGTATGACGGTTGCTCGTACCTTCAAGTCCCCGATGATTTTCTGTATTCTCTGGAAATGAAAAGGAACGCCAAGTTGGCTGAAGAAAGAAGAGAAAAGAGAGGGAATAAGGAAAATGCAGGGAGAAAAAGGAAGAGAAGAAGCGAGAAAATAAAAACCATCACCGCTGCTGACGGACTTGAATGAGTGACTGACTGACTGACTGACTGCCTGCAGCTTTTTCCATGGTCTTTCCTTCATATGTGTGTGTGTACATATATACATGAAATACATACGTGCTTTTACTTGCACGAGTTCCAGCAAACTTGGTTGTTATAACAATAGAAAAAGAAAGGTATAAGTTGATGCAATTTGCTTACATTTACCTTTTTATTATTATTATTATTTTTCTACAAAATACTCAGGATAATTTGTGAATTCTTCCAAGAAATATGTAAAAAGTTGTGGATGAATTATGAAAAGTTTTTAGTAGTAAGTGAATACAATACCTGCTGATCACACACAGTAAAATACAAGTATTTAACAATATAAAGCATGTCTTTTGGTAATCTTTGTCAAATATCCTGTTCATCTCTTTAGCTTCCTGTAGTTGCTCATTGATACAATCATACATGTTATGGTATGCACACATTTTTTAATCAATTTTCCTTTTTATATGAAGTATAATATTTTGTCAGGAACAAATCCAATTGATACAAATGAAAACAATATACAAAGGTATAAGAGATATTCCAAAAGTCCCATTCCCTTTCATTCCTTTTTAAAAAAAAAGTAATAAGAGGAAGATTGTATTGTAATAAATATGTGTAGATTTAAGGTAAGGTATACTCATAAAAAAAGGGACAGAGTAAATCATGAGATATTTTTTTTTGGTCATTTCTACTCCTTCCATGTTAGCATCCGAATAACACTTATATTATTGTTGTTGTTCGTTGTTTCACTTGCTGTTGTGTGGAGGGATGGATCTGATGGGAGAATCATGAAAAGGGAACATATTTATTTTTTTTCTTCCTTTTCCTCATTCCATGACTCGCGGACAGTGACCATAATACAATGCCATAAAAAGAAGGGAAAAAAGTCATTGTATGATCCTCCACTCACGCTCACCCACTATATTCTAATGTGCCATATAACAGCACAAGCTAACAACAACAATCAAAAAAAAGTCTTATTTTTTCCCCTGTACAACGACTAGTAAGATGCTACATAATAATATGTACACCATTATCTTACGTTGCTCCCGAAGAACTTGATGCAGTGCATCCACACACTGCTGCTACATTCAAAGTATCTTTTTTTCTCCTTTATTATTGTATATATTGAGTATATAAATAAGTATATATACTAGCCGAGGACATTTACCGATATTAGGTATATTCTTTTCTGACTTTGTCAGAAGCAGATTTCTTTTTCTTTCCTTTTTTTGTGACTTTGGCTGTATACTGTGGAAATTGTAGACTTTTGGTAAAATGGATAAAAGTTGAAATGACAGAGGAGAAAATAAAAACGATCGAGGGAAAAATAGGCAATAAAGAGTATAATGGTATTTTTGTTGTTGTTGCTTCTGTTGCAGGTCCACTAAGTCGTGTAGCTGGAATGGGAAAAGCAATATTATTACGATGTTTCTATAAGATGGCCGTATATGCACGCATGCATTATTATTGTATATACAGTAAATGTACATGTCCGAGTAATATGCTTGCAACAACACAGAGAAGTCAAGTCTCAACGGTTTTTCTTGTTGTTTTGGTGGTACTAAACCAGAAAATGGACCTTTAGTCTAAATTGCTTCTAGAATTGACTTTCTTTGCTACTTTTTTACTTGCCACCAAGTCAATAAGCTGCGCCACTATCACCACCACCGCCACCACCACCAACTTGTGCAGAACAAACTCTCTCATTTTGACACCTTCCCCAATATATGTATATATATGTACTTTTTTCCTTACTCTATGGAAATATATATTTACTCTCAGCTTCCATCCTAAAATAAAATTGCATCAAATTTGATGAGCATTTGGACTTTTCTTTAAAAAAAAAAGAAAAGAAAAGATAGATTTAAAGTATAACATATATATAAATAGTTGTTTCAAATAAATACGTACACTTTACAACAAACCAACAACATGATACTAGAAAATGTAATGTTTTTTCTGTTACAACATCATTATTACACTAACGAAATTAATAGATTTAAAGTATAAAATATATATAAATAGTTGTTTCAAATAAATACGTACACTTTACAACAAACCAACAACATGATACTAGAAAATGTAATGTTTTTTCTGTTACAACATCATTATTACACTAACGAAATTATCTAATATATCCTGGTGTAAAATATGTTACATATATAGTAATAACAATGGTAACAATAATTTTTTTGTGGAGCTTGAAGGCCGTATAGTTGTTACCAGCGTGTAATTTGATTTAAATTGACTGTTGAACACTTTCATTTATCATAGGCTTACGTTGAGAGAACCAGGAGAGAATTCATTGGGAATAGGGGGAAATATGATGTCAATTCCCTTCTTCTCAAAGAGAACTCATAAAATGCATATTATGCATACACCCATCTCTCTCATTGTTTACTCTCCTTTAGAGATACACTTGTGTACAAGCTCCTCTCTCACACAAAATCAAATAGTAACCAAAAAGCACCAATGGTTTTATGTGTGTGCTCTCTTCCTCCTCCTCTGCTTCAACGCAACCATGTAAATCACGATCAGATAATCAGGATCTTTTGTCACGACACGTGTACGAACACTGCTTGTGCATTGCGCTGCTAAGTGGTAACTGACGGACACATCTTTGTTGAATTAGAGACCCACACAATTAATTGCATTAAGGAACGGTGTCAGAGAGGAATAAACACGGCTGCTTCTCACTTTATATGTGTCTAATATTTGGACTTTTCATCTGGCTCTCGCATGAAAATATAAATAAATATTATTCATTATCATCATCATCATCTGCATGCAACTTCATTCCCATCACTAGTGTACATGTTATGAAAATAAAGAGTGATGCCCCATTACATACATTAGATTATTAAGCAATTCCGTTCCGACTTCCCTCCATTTATTTGTGCAAACGCTCATTGGGTCATTCATGTCAACTGACGCGTGGTGAGCATGGGCTTTCCCGTCGCTTTTCTATTATCTCATATCCGTCCACAAACTTCCCAACCGATTAACCCGCCCGGGAAAAAGCTTAATTGAAGAGGTGACAGGATTGCAAAAACGTCAAAAACGCATTTAGAAAAGGATGCACCCAGCTATTTTAAGTATACACATTTTTTTTAAATATTCATTTTAGCAAAATACATAAAGCGTGTATACGCATAGGTATATACTTATTTATATGTTCTTCAGTGTTTTTATAAACTGTATTATTGTGATACTCGTGCAAAAAAAGTTTAAAAGTATAAAAAGCATCACATTAAAAACTTTTATCCAAATGTTACAATTATTGCGAGTCATTTCATAAGCTTCTTTTCTATTTTTAATTTTTTTTTTGCTAAAACTGAATTTTTAAATTTTCATGTATCGTCATGTTTTTATGAAGCATTCACAATTGTGAGAATATAATCGTCACAACACAATATGTCATTAGACAGAGAGAGCTTTTAATAATTCTTGTTTTCGGTATCTTCCTAATACAGTTGCCTACAGTCTTGTGATTTCATTTCCGGGACTGTAGCTACACACAAAAAATACTGTAGTTAATATGAAAAGGGAGCAACTGAAAATAATCAAAAAGAAAACCTCCAAAAAGTCCCCATCATCATCATCATAACCTATAACACATATATACTTACATACCTACATACATACATTCATAAACAATCAAAAGAAATTAATTTCAAAGTCATGCATGTCACATTGAAGAGGTAGGCGGCAGGAAGTATTTCAATCAATTTTTGTTTTCTCCTTTTTTCCCAAGCTTTACCCATAAACATATTATATGATACTTTTTGTGTATTTCTTGTATAGGAAATCCTGCATGATATTCCACGATAAAGAATTTTCAGTATTTTGACCACGAAAACGAAATAGGATGTTGCACAGCAAAAAAAACCCAGACTTAACTACAAAGCAATAACAATTAGGACTCATTATATTACAATTACCGTGTATTTTTTTTCTCCTGCTCATAACAAAACCGTAACTGGGAATTTTATTTTTGTACTACGAACACACACACACACACATTAAACTATTGTGAATATTGATATGGGTTAAAAGTGAGGAAGTACCTTTTTTTAGTGACCTTTACGCACGAGCTCTGTAGTATGGCACGAGAAGCTACTACCACCACCACCAACGACATTGTGGAATTTTAGTTTAGAAAAGAATGAATCATGTTCATGTCGGGGAGGTTAAGTGAATAGGTTTAACCGATGATGCGTTCTGGAGACCTCGTGATGGTACACAAGTAAAATTATCCATTGTTGCGATTGTGATTGTTATTTTCAAAGAGGAAATCAGGCTTGCAGTCTTGACAAAATATATTGTAAAATAAACAGGAACATGATGTAGCACGATAACAAATTGCTTGACTCCTGTAAAAAAGGATACTCTAAAAATGAACCGTTGGAATAAAAACCCCCAAAAAATGTCGTTGGTTCCGGACCAGTTCCCTTTTTCAGACCGGAAATCTATAGTTATTTTTTTGTGATTTCCCAATCAGCCAAGAGGATATAAGAGTTTATCAAGCTCATCATAATTTAACTGAATCACGAAAACAACAAAGCAACTATTTTTTTTGGCAAAATAAAAAGAAAACAATGCAAATGTACGTTGCATTAATTGAGTAGCAATCAAACATTTAAAAATGGATGAACAGGTTGGTAATGTAAAATATATGTTGATATGATAGCTATATTAAGTCGCTATATTCTTATAACATGTTTTGCTCGTTGCAAATTGAGTAAGGTTACAAGTGTTTGTCACATTGTCAAACTGGGGACGGTAGAAGTTTGTATTGTAAGCAAGTGGATTAGATACGGGAGCCCCTACTGATTTGTATCTGTTTCTATGACTATTATGTCGAGCGTGTAATTTTATGATGATCATGTTTTTTTCCCTCAGATAATTCAATTACAAGGATTCGGGTATATAAATGTACATTAGCTTACGTACATAAGCAATCCTGTAATGTGTATTATAGCCCGATTTTGTGATTTTTGCATGTTTGATACTCATCCAAAACAAATACGGAGACAAAACCCAGTTGATGATATTACATAACATTACGAGAGAGAGAGAGGATTTACTATATAACATTGGTAAAAGGATAATATATATTATATGACTGTGTGTGCTAAGATAAAAGATATGTAATCTCATCATCAGATTATGATGATCATGTTTTTTTCCCTCAGATAATTCAATTACAAGGATTCGGGTATATAAATGTACATTAGCTTACGTACATAAGCAATCCTGTAATGTGTATTATAGTCCGATTTTGTGATTTTTGCATGTATGATACTCATCCAAAAACAAATACGGGGACAAAACCCAGTTGATGATATTATATAACATTACGAGAGAGAGAGGATTTACTATATAACATTGGTAAAAGGATAATATATATTATATGACTGTGTGTGCTAAGATAAAAGATATGTAATCTCATCATCAGCAGCATCATCATCATCGTCATCTTCATGCTTTGATCTTTGATAAAAGCGATAGAGTGATCTTTTTTTATCAAGTAAAGGGGAGTCCCGGAGAAAAACTCTGTTGTGTGATACCATGAAAAAACGAAGGGTAGAGAAAAAGGAAAAAAAATCATATTTTCATGAAACCAGAGAGAGAGAGAGACGTCATTGATGTATTTTGCCTTTTTCCCTGCCTTCCTCCACAACCAACACAAGCTCAGCAGTAGCAGATGTTTCAATTTTTTTTCATGGCTAGACAAAAACTAATGGAAAGTAAGTGTAAAGCCAGAAAGTGATATTTTGAGTATTGCTGATTCATACTTTATGTGCCACAACAACAACACACTATATAATAAAATAGGTACTGCTGCTGCTGCACTGATCACAAAAGTAGTAGAGAAGCTCTCATCATTATCATCGTCGTCATCATCATCATCATCACAATGGCCTTTGTATTAGACCACTTCACAGTGAAAATCATATTATGTGTGTGCATAAACATCAATTTTTTTTGAATGATAAAAAACATCAGGGCATGAATAGTGAAAGAAACGGAGTGTAAACAAAAATACAGTCAATAATTTTCTATTATTATTATTGTTGTTATTATTATCATTTTTTTATCATATGCCTTGTTTCACTCCCCATTTTTTGTTCCGACAACAATTCAGTGTGTCGATCCAATTAAATCGTGGATTTGATGAAGTGTATTTGGTTAAATGGCTAAAAAAGGTATATATGGCAACAATACCGGTACCAAAACAAAGAAAAATATTGTAACTATATATAAAAAAGGGAGCGATAAAAATCTGATAAATCACGGAGTAACACATGTGTGGTTTTTTAGATTAGTCATTCATGTGTACAAGGGAAAGTGTAACAATTGAAAACAATAGCTCGTGCCTTTCATTGTTATTATTTACCTGCAGTTGTGTATATTCCGCAAGATTTCACCTGTTCCCCAGACAAGCGGGACGTTATGGCGTTTTTTATTTCAAGTCAGGTGTAATATTATTATACAGTGAGCGTAAACAATACATTTTGCATACATGACTTACTCGATATATGGGACATTCATGACAAGTTACTGCTATGATTATGATTATTATTATGATGCGATGATGAGGATTATAAATTTTGTCTGCGGCGGCAGTGGGTTTTTCTTGTGCTGAGTATTTATTCAATTCATTAAGTAAATCATGCATGTATCCACATGAATGTGCAAGCAATTTGAGTATTTATTCATGCAGTTTTTTTTATAGAATGGTCAAGCAAGGAAAAGAGGGAGAGAGAGAGAGAGAGGAAGATTGTTTCCTGTATCACTTGTCGTAAATAAACAAGCCGCGAACATAGGATATGCGTGTACCTTCACCTCCGGCATATGCCGCCGCAACATTTACTGTATTATGTATATAATATATGTATTATGTATTGATGTATGTCCCTATTCTGCTGTTGCTCTCATGTGCTACTCTCTCTCTCTTGCTTCTGTGGTTGCGGAGGAGGAGGAGGACACAAAAAGCAAAAAAAAGACAATCTGTCGTGCTGAGTGCGATAATAATGGGAAATATTAACAATACACAGGCAAATACAATTTACTTTGTAGCTTTTATCCTGGAGCGCGAGGGCCTTTTTTTTTGTTGAGAGAGACTCAAGTTTAACAACCATAATTTCTGTAACATTGTCAACGCACACATTGAGTACATATTATCATGAGTCGACACGGCCGCTCCTGTCATGACTGACAAATCCCAAGTAGGAAAGGTAAAGCACTTTTTATGATGTGGTAATGAAACCACACGGAGAGATTGGGTTATAATAATAATAATAATATCTATCTGTGTGTGTAGTGTATGTATGTGTTTCATTCATCTTGGTGATGGTGATGATGATGACGACAACAAGGGAAGAATGAGTTTTGCAAGGGATAAAAATGAAATCCATATTGTACGAGTAAAAGGATTTGTTTTTATCCACCTGTCTCTTCCCTTTCACATGTCAACTCTAATCGATTGGAAAAAAACAAAAACAAATTCAGCAGTGTGTGGTCTCAATGGAGTGTAAAGGCAATCTAAGATGTGGAGTGCCGAGATCTCCAAGTTTATTTTTATTTTATTAGAAACTTTTACACAATATTTTCAACTTATTTTTTATGTATTTACTACATTGTTGCGTGTGACACAAAATGATAAGTTATTATTTTTAATTCAAGATTTTGTAGAGGATAATTTTTACTCGAATTCAGTATGAATTCTGCCAAGCCATAATTATATTTGGCCCACCCGGCCTCGGACCATTTCATGTTTTATTACTACTTTGCTCACGAAATGCGGAATAGGACAATGATTTTTTTTACATTGTTCCAATCTAAATGAGATTTAAGATTTAAAAGTGAAGCTTTGAAACATGGAATCAATGCACATAACATGTTAGTTAAATATGTTTAAAAATTGCGTAATATTTTTGACTTATTTTTTATTTCAGAAAACTTGATTTTTGCAATTTCTGTACGGTCACTTTTTGTCTATTCACTTCACACTGTTTTTTTCCAAACCAAAATTTTGATATTGTTTAAACCAAAATATTATGTATAAAAAATGCTATTTTATGGTGACAACCGAAAAACCATTGATTGAGTGTCATTTAAATCCAATCTGCATGTTTGCAAATTTGGTTTCTTCTTAAAAAAAACAATTCTCCCGGGAAAAAAGAAATAAATATTATTCACTTTATACCGCTATTAAAACGCCCTAAATTCCCACTTTTATCTTGTAATTCAGCTTTCTTTTTAAGAAATGAAACTTTAAATTCTCACAATTGATATTGATTTTTTTAAATGACAATTAGAAGAGTTATATATTTTTATTACTCCGATGATCTTGTGTTCATATCTGTGTGGAAATTTCCCAACAAAAAAAGTAAAACCTGTGTATGACAAATAGCATGGAAAGTATTGTATATGTACATACATATTAGCTATTTTTACACATGGAATGTGAATCTACCAACATAAAGCTGATGATGAGAGGAAAGGAAGGAGGATTCAGTGCTATTCGACCTATTCGGGCTTGCTTTAAGTAGAAATGGCGGAGTTATATAGGAGGTGGGTCTATCCGAGCACACTTGTCTTGTAAAACGAATATCGCTTGCGCAAGCTGTGCAAGTAGCAGCAGCAGCAGCACAGCACTCCATGTATACCGGAGTATAGCTAAAGGAGAAAGTAAAAAAAGCTGGTGGAGTGGTGGAAAATGTCAAAGGAAAAGGCTTGCTATGTAGCTATGTTCACATTATTATGTATATGCACTTTGTGTAGCCCTCTTCTAACCCGTCCTCATTTATAAACACTCACAGAGTACACCGTGTATGTATGCATATATGGGTATATATTTTTTGCTTCTTCAAGCGTGATCATGATGATGGTTAAAAAACACATATTATACCAATGTAAACCCTATACATTACATTAAGCAGAGAAGAATACGTTATAGGATGATAGAATGTAAAATGGCATGTTACGCATAATATGGTAACAACAGCACATATGCAGTCATTTTATTTGATTATATAATTTGATTTTTCAAGTTTTGGGGCAATTGGTGACACACTGCAGGAGGATATATATATATACCTATATGAGTTTGCTTGACAAGATGAATACGACAATAATAATAATAATAAAAATACTTTCGTTGCATGTTATATATACTCACCTGTATCCATTAAGCTTTATGTTCATCGAAATATAAATATTTCTAGTACCATTAAGCATTTTATCGCACACAGACACAAGAATAAAGTTTTGGCACTGGTGTTTTCAGTAAAGAGTGTGTATCATATGCATATATATTCCGATATATATATAGACAGGTTCCCTTGCTCTTCCACACTGTCCGTTTGTCTATCATGTGCTTTCGTTACTTTTTCCTGTGGAAATGTTGATGTATTTCCTACTTGAGCAATATAACTTAGTTTTTTTATAACATTGCCATGTATATGTATTTTTCCTTCAAGCTGAGTATAGAGAAAACATTGCTATATTACATCATCAGCATCACCATATTGAATAAGTTGAATGTATACATGTTTAGATAGGTATTTATATATGTCCAGTAGTAGTAGCAGTCCAAATTATTTTCATTTCTACGCTCATCGGTATAGACAGCATGTGTGTGTGTGTGTGCATTTACGCAGTCCTTTGCACTGCTTGGCATAAAATGAAAGGAAACAACATGGATGGGATGATGATCACCAGAAAAGAAAAGCCCACCAGTACCACTATAATAAATAGGTACATTTTTGCTGTACAAGTATGCATGACCCTTTAAGAATCCTTTCCAATAATAACGGTAATAACATGTACGTATTTCTTTTCACCAAAGGTGGTTTCCTATGGAACCTGTACATAAAACTTGGAAAGAGAGAGGAAAATGCATGTGCTACGATGAAGGTATGTCTTTTTTTCTTCTTATTCCTATTTCTATGGTATTCCTAACATTTTCAACATAAAATACATACCAGTAATACTATATACATTATAATAATATAAGTATGTATACACTTGTGATACTAGTGAGAGGATTCTTTTTATAGAGAAAGTATGCTTATTTTATTACAAGGATACTCACTTCTACTATTTTGGCAGTCCTTTCTTTACACACATACAGAGAGACACTAGAAAAATTTAAAATGTTACATTTGATTATATTTATGTACATTATTATAACGTGCTAGCTATCTGTTCTCTCTCTCTCTTCGTTTCTACTTACCTTCCCATAGTCTCACAATATATATATATATTTTTCCGAGGGAACAAGAAAGGAGAAAGAGAGAGAGGTAACAAAGTAAACATGCATAAAGGAAAACGTAAGAGTGACTAACTTCACCAAACGAATTTTGGAGTATGAAGAAGAGACAGCAACTTTGATCTCTCACTCAATCTCACTCTCAAAAAAAAACACACACTCGCACACAAACATATACACTCGTTCATACTCTCTATCTCTTTTTGCTTTCTCTCTCTCTTCTCTGTTTAGCTTATACACTAACATACCATCATTTTCCCTTCTCGACTACATCCTTTTTTTCTTGTATTTTGTACTAGAGTCAGTCTCATTGTGCAAGTCAGTTGGGAAAACTGAGCAGTACATATCACAACACACTTTGTGTTACTAATACCACAACAACTATTACCAATACCAAAATATTGTGCCAGCAGCAGAGAAAAACACACACACACTCGCAAGCCTGCCTTTTCCATTTTTTTTACCGCGAGAGTTTTGTGTTGTGACTCTACAACTACAAGTATTTGTTGTACTGTTTTCTGCCGCTCTCTGAACACATTCCATGCATTATTTTGTCTGCTCTTTGTCCTTTTTATATGCAGTTTGTTAAGGAACAATCTGCAAATGAAAAATCTGCAAAAAAAAAATATATATTTACGTCAAAAGTTAAGGAGGAATAAATAGAGTGTTTATTTTTGAGTGACACTTGAAGGATTTGAACTTTAAGGGAACATTTGATAGGGGGACTACATATAGTTTGTTGTGACAGTATTTGATACAATATTTATAGAGCTATCATTGAATTAAAACAAGAGGATTAATTATTTTTAAGAGTACATTGTTGCCAACACAAATTATACAAGAGCCTTATTATTATTGTGAGCAATTTGATCAACAAAAGACGCACACAGCAGGAGAAACCAAAAAATAATACATATATTAACAAACTAAAAGAAGATAAAAGAGTATCATCATCATTGTCATCATCCAATAATACGGAAAATTTCGGGGGGAAAGTGCAATAAAAAAAAGGGGAATCATCATCCTTTTTTTTCTCTCTCTCTTCCCGTCATCATTATCACCATCAACAACAACAACAACAAAAGTACTGAAAAAAAAATCCAGCATTGCATTTCATTGCCAAAAAAAGAAGAAGAACCAAGTCAGAAGGGGCATGGAACAATATAGAGAATGAGCTTGCACAAAGGAAAAAGCCCTTGGTTTGGGGTAGTCAGCCACTCTGTTGTACTCGACACAACTGCTACTCAATTATTGTTGCGTTGAACACGCTATCAGACTCACTCCTCTCTTTCTATTGAGAACAGCAAATAAGTATATTATGCCTCTCCACTCCATTAAAACCACTCATTCATTCTTTCGACTTGCGACAGTTTGATCCAAATCCAAAGGGTCACTCGTAAGTCTCCGGTATAACAACAACAGTCAGTAAAGTAGCTATAATACTACACACACACAGAGCCAACTTATATATACAATATAATATTTCAAGCTGAGCATCAACAGAAGCAGCAGAAGAAGAACTTGGCAATAATAAAGAGCACCAAAACGGTGAAAACCACATCATCCCGTATAAGCAATAATAACATGCTCGATTACTCCATTCAACTGAGGTGATCCCTTGCTCCCTTTCATTCACTCATTCATTCATAGTTAAACAACAGGAGCAGTAGCAAGTATATTTATATATCTCTCTCGCTCTCAACTAATCCTCGTCCTTCAACAGCAAATCCATTCGTTCGCTCAACTTTACATTTGTTTCCTACAGAGAACGTGTGCAAAGACAACCTTTTTTCCAGCTGTAAAAAATACCATACTAATGCCATAAGTATCCACTTGAAGATTCATAAAGTGATTATCTCCTCTTTACATTTATTGTTTTGGTACGAAAAAAAAACAATAAAAATTTGATAGGATTTACTTGAAATAAACTCCAGTCATAACACACTTGTTTCCTACTCAATTGAGCAAACAAGGCTAAGATTTTAATCCGGACTCATCATCATCATCATCATCACCGTATTCATCACTTGACGTTTCCGCTACAAAATATATCGAACCGTTTCATCTGTCACTTTTCGTCTTGTCGTCGTGCCAGAAGAGTAATCCCGCACTCTTCCTTTCATCAGTCTTCTTGTGTGCAATCTGGCCTCTAACTTTGTTCTTGATCCAAGTCGACAGTAGTGTGCGCTGTGTATATGTGTGTGCTAGCACCAACATCACATGCCAGACAACTTTATCATTCTCACATAGAAAAAAAAGAAAGGAAACATTATCAAAACTACTTACAAGCTTACTATTCCACACATTTTTTTTTCCAACGTGGTGCACAACTTGAACATATGAATATAAAGACTACCAATATAGTAGCGTAGAAAGGACGGTGATAAGTACTCTCGGCATTAAAACGACAGAAAAAAGAAACTTTCACACGTGTTAAGTCACAACGTACAAAAAAAGTTTTTGAAGACGGATTATACAAAATTTACATAGTTTGAACAGATGACAACGACCACCTTGTCATATGAATTTTTTTCGTAGTAGTCGAGTGGTGAAAAATTGTTGAAATCAGATGCAATCATTGTCATCCAGGACTTTTTTAAAACACATTTTGTCGGCAACTTAAACTTTCTGCAAACTTTCACATAAAATTCCATAAATCTTTGGTATTTTTTACAATTCCAAATCAAATTTAAATCCACTTTTTTTCTAACAAATATGTCATACGTTTAACAATAATTTTTCACTGACTTTCTGATTTCAAAGACAGAGTGAATTTTTTGTAGCGGTTGTTGTAGTGCTGCATTTGCAAGCGTGCATTTTCACTTTTTGACGTGCGAGTGTGTTGTTCCGTGTGCAAAGCAAACAAAGCAAATTATTCCACTCTGCTATGCTTCTGCTACTGCGTGTATTCCACTTTTGACTTTGCATCTTTGAATGCACATATAAACAAAAAAACTCTAAAATATTTAATTACTTGCATACATAAATACAATTCAACAAAAAGTGATACACAAATTCGTTTAAAGACAACAGATTCGTGAGTGACGAAGGAAAAAAATAAAAGTTTTTAAAAGACAGCTGTAAAGCAAAAGGAAGTGGCGATCATGCATCGAGGTTCGAGAATTTTCAAAAACAAAGATGTTGTTTCAAACTTTAATCTGCTTTATTAACAAATAATCATAATCAAAATTTCCTTTCTCTCTCTTTCTCTCTCTCTCTAACTTTATCTATCTCTCTTCTTACCAAAATTTTGTAAGCCTCGCTAAATAAATACTAAAAAAATATTATTTTTAAAAAACAATTTGTTCAGACCTTTTCTTTAAATAGTATTAACAATTTACCTTTATTTTTTAGGGAAAGTTTGTTTTTTATCTTAACATTTTGCATGCATAAATTTTTATTTTCGTTTGTAAATGCTTCATTAAACCGGGCATAAAAGCTCAAACTTTAGTCAAAACAAGTTCAAATCTGTAACAAGTTTTCCTATTAAAGATTTTATGTAGAGTAGCGCTTTGAGCAAAAAAAAATATCATTACCTTTTTTGCTTACAAAATAAATGATTGCTGATAAAAGCAAACCAAATGATAAGCAATAAAAATTATATGTATACCATACTTGTATGCAATACTGGATGGAATGAAGAGTTGTAGTGTTGAGAGAAAAAAATCTTGGTGTTATTTCTTGACATGTAATACTTGTCTTGTTGGGTGGCTGTTGAATTTATAGGCGGGGCATCAGGAGCCCCATCGTACTATCCAACCGCGGTAGCGATGTATTCCACTGACAAAGTGATGAATGGGAAACCATTAGGATCAACTATATCTGCACCTGGAAGCTGCTTTCCAGGCAGATATTCACCCACGTACAGAGGACCTGATCCAATGAGACGATGTGTCAATCCAACGGTAAGAGAAAAATTTATTTCAAAAATTGAAAAAAAATTCAAAGTCATAGTCTAATATACTCCAAGTCATAATGTGCGTTCATATTTCCATTTTAAATAGTTTTTTTTTTAAATTCTTTTGGCGAATTTCATTTCTCGAGTTATAAAAAGGGTTCATTACTCCAACGATTTTGGGCAGTGTACTTTTCACATAAAGAAATAATGATTACCTGTTTATCACAGTGATTTTAAAGTATACTTAGAAAAACCAGCATGTAAATATGTACATGTTTCCATGAATTTTTCCACCTAAAACCAAATTCTAGGAAAAAAAACAATTGAATTAGTTATAAGACTTGGCATAATAATAATTATCATCATCATCATCATAATGATTATCCAACCTCATTTTTTGGCTATTAAATGGGCAATTATATATTTAGCACGTTATGGGAATACATTTTTCAACGTCTCTGATCCTTTCTTTAATTGGCCCTTTTAAGAAAATAAAAAAGGAAAGGAAAAAAACAGGGCATCAGTACATAATAATATATATCTACTCAAAGGCAAATGAGATTGCTGCTAACGCAATCAGAGGGGAAATGTTTTAAGGAAAAATTTAAGAGGCACAAAATCGGTGAAATGGGAAAAGAATGAAAAAAAGTAAATAAAATGCCGTGTTTTAAATTGGGAGCAGACATATACATATAAACATGTCTAATAAGTGTCTGTAATAAGAAGGAAAGAAGGGAAAAGTGTGTAATGTATTTCTCGGTTCATTAGGGGTGGTTTCCTCATCATCTTGATGATGATGGTAATAACAACATTGTAAAGATGTAGGAAAGAGAGAGAGAGAGAGAGAGAGAAATAGTAAATAAAATGCCGTGTTTTAAATTGGGAGCAGACATATACATATAAACATGTCTATTAAGTGTCTAATAAGAAGAAAAGAAGGGAAAAGTGTGTAATGTATTTCTCGGTTCATTAGGGGTGTTTTTCTCATCATCTTGATGATGATGGTAATAACAACATTGTAAAGATGTAGGAAAGAGAGAGAGAGAGAGAGAGAGAGAGAGAACAGTGTTGAAAAACTTTTTTCTTCCCTTTTTCTTTTCCTTCAGCATAAAATTTCTTTAGCCATCAACAAAGTTCCCTCTCATGTTGTACTACAACTACTCATGCTTATATAACTTTACAAGTTTAAATAGCTTTATACCATCTCCCTCCTCTATTCTCTCTCCATTTTCTCCTCATATTGCTCAAAATCATCTTGTTGGTGTCTTCCCAACTTTTTTAATTGTACTCATTTTGTGGTGAAGCCCTTTAGCGAGTTTCTTTTCCTTTCGGGAAAAGAATAAATCCCAGTACTAGGCAATTTCGGCTTCATTATTGGGGGAAATTTGATTACTTGCATCATAATGTTATCATCATCACCAACTATTGTACATGTAATGAATTCTTGAAAGAAAAACCAAATATTATACAAAGAATATTATGGCAGAATAATAAAAAGTGATAATGCACTCATAAAAAACGTACAAAACCTATATTCAAAATAGTCCAGGTACTTTGAATGATATATGCCCATATAATATAAAAAGCAGCAAACAAAAATGCATAGAGTAAAAAATAAATATATAAATATGCACTTTTTTTAGGATATGGGGATTACGAAAAAAACTGCGAATAATAAAAAACAAGGTTGCATAGTAAAAAATTGTGTCCCACTTCCCTTAAACTTTTTTTTCTTGTTTTTTTCTGGGGTTGCACTTTGAGTGCAAGTGTAGCCCTTAATATTTAACAAGGATTATATATGACGCGTCTCTGGAAGAAGAGAGTGTGCAAGGCAGCGTATCAGCAGACATGTGTAAGAGATACATAATGGATGATGATACGTACATTTATTTTTCTACCTATATACATCTGGGTAGTTGTTGTAGCAACGTAAAACAAGCTGCTTGTATTCCTACTACTACAAGTTGCATGAAATAATCTGGGAGGATGATAGTAGTAGAAGCAGTAGTGGTAGTGGTTGTAGAAGAAGATGATAGCGTACATCCTTGAGTACATGTTGTGTGTGTAAAGTATAAAATATCTAAACATATATATGTATATATGAAAGTATGTGTCTGGAGTCCAGACTCTGGACGTATAGTTACACAAGGAAACATACATGCATGATGCATACAGAAAAGTCACTTTCACTTATTTTTTATACATGCTTTATACTGTTTTTAGAAGGAATCTCTCGACTTTTACTTTCCCATGGAAACACACATATAAGTATATAAACATATATGCAGTTTTTCAGTATCTTGACAAATAGAATGCATACAAGTATCCAGACTCTGGATTCCAGAGGTTTTTCCCGTAAGTGTGTAAGTGATGCTGACGATGCTGATGGCATTGCATTGCGGTTGGGGTGTTGTGTGTGTGTGGTGGCATGTAAAGCAAGTGTTATTGTAGTAAGTAGGGGATGCATGCATGCATATACTTTTCCGTAAAAAAAGATGAGAAATAATATATATGATTTTTTTGTGGTGTAAAGAAAGCCTCTTTTTGTGCAATCAATATTTTCTAACCGAAAAGGAGGGTACAGAGAAAAAGATAAGAAAAAAATATATCAAGCAAGTTGGTTCCTCTCCAGAAGGGTTACCAACACCATCATATCCCACACCGTCGTCGTCGTCATAATCAGCCACGCATAAATATAATAAAAAAACCGTAGACGACGAGGACGATGTCGAGAGAAGCTAAATTTTTGTTTTTTTTAACCTCCCGACCAAGAAAGAGAGGGAGAGAGTGAAAAAAAGTAAAACACACGTAAAAAATGGATAATGTATAAATATAGATGTGAACATAAATACCTTTACGCTCAAAAAAAAACATGCTGGCCCATGTACTACTTTACTTATGATGATGATGATGATGAGGATGAAAGTACAAGTGAGTGTGTAAAAATAGTAGAGATATACACTCACACACCGAGCTCATCACACATACATGCTTTATTACCTATGCATGCAACACTCTACTTGCTCCTCCGTATCGTAATACATAATACATAATACGGGAAGCGATAAAAAGGAGAAGAAAAAAAAACAAGGGCAAGAGAGATAAAGCCATATGTTTAAAGTTTAAAATATTGAACAAGGTCATTGCCATGAATGATGGCGATGAGGACGACCAGGAAGAGGACATGGTGATGACGACGACGATGATGATTACAGTAGAGTCCTGGATAAAATATTTCTTTCTTTTTTATGTATAAGGGAATGTGTTTGTGTCTGCAGGAAAACAAGTGGGTACTCAAGTGTTTATTATAAACTTTTCGCTGTACATATACCTACATATATATAAATTTGCTCGGGCTTGCATTATTACGACATCACGTAACGTGATGATATGTATCAATGTATTTAAGCAAAAGGTTTGTGTGTTTTATACACGTAAATAGTAGATTTATTTATTTATAACCGTGTCACATGAAGAGAAAAGTATTAAATGGCACTTGCTATGCCAGTATCCTTGCCAGTGCAGTTAGTGCAGTAATCTGGTAACTTCAAAGGACATAAATACAAGCCATACTACAAAAACGAACCATTATTATCGCTCTAGTCTGCTCTAAATTATGCGCACGCCAATTACTTTTTAATGCTGATTCTACGCATAGTTTTTTTCCACTGTATAGCCATTTAAATTGAGTTTAAATTTTGTCAATAAAAAAATATATAAAAGCATGTAGTAGCATTGCAAACAATATATGGCAAGAGAATATTTATTGAAAAAGAGAATAAGAGAAAAAGTGAAGCTGGTTGGCTGAATAGCATTACCCAATGCAATGCTAGTGATTTTGCTTGTTTGTGTGTGTTGTGCTTGCTTATACAGCATAGCAGAGCAGCTGATTTGTATATTTTTTATTTTGTACTCGGTACAAACAGTGGAGGCGAAAGGAGAAAGCCACCAGTAATAGACAAGGAACGAGTTCAGTGACTCTGCGACAAGGACCGGTGCGATATATGTGAGCACCGGAAAATTTTGTGGAGATTTAGGTACGGTGAGCTGTTATGTGACAGTGTGTGCAATACATGGGCAAAAATAACAATACGGAAAAATACATAACTGGAATATCAAGAAAATATTTTTTTTAACTGTACAATAATGCCCCTTAATATACAACAGAATATTTTTTATCGGGAATGATTTTTTTCTTCGTCTTCTTTTTACAAATATTTGGTTATACTTCTGACAGATGAAACTTGGTTTGGATTTTTTTAGAAATAGAGGGCGTAAAATTATTACAATAATTGAAAGAAATGAATGAGGAAGCTTAGCACAAAAAATTTGCTACCTTCTCTAAAGAATCAGCAGGAGGGAAAAAAGGAAGTTAAAGGAACCTGCGTGTAGTGGTATATGACCTTCAGAATAATTTTGTTTAAGAATTTAGACGAAAAAGCTGAAAGAGTGTCCCACTGCCATAGATAGTGTTTGATGTTTATACATTTTTAATACGGGCTGCGCGACTACCCTCTCGAGTGAGTGGTATGAGAACGCCAGATGGTCTTTTAAATTCTTAATAAATGTACAGGGAAAATAATGATGACATTGGAAAAAGCAAGTCTATATTTTAGGCTGCGCGACTACCCTCTCGAGTGAGTGGTATGAGAACGCCAGATGGTCTTTTAAATTCTTAATAAATGTACAGGGAAAATAATGATGACATTGGAAAAGCAAGTCTATATTTTTTTGTTGCCAAGATTTGTGAAAAAGGAAATAGATATATATACCTATCCATGTTACTAAAAAGTTTGATGTACTTTTTATTATTAATATTCAACAATTCTACCTAACCAAATATGTACTTTTGTAAAACGTTGTCAAATTTTAATTTAAAATATTTTTTGTACAGTTTATTTTATTTAAAATAACTTATTTTTTTACCCTTTCAGTTACATAGGTATTTGGGAAATCCGTTTTGTAACAATAGCCAAGAGCATAAAATATAATATATATGTTCCACATATAAAACATGCCATCATCATTCTTCTCATCCAATAAGACGGTAATTATGTATGTTGCTGTATTCAAATTTTAAAGACAAGTTTCCACTTGAAAGGGTAAAATGTCATTTTACAGGCTCGGTTCAAAGTAAAACGTATACAAAAGTTCCAAACGGTTCTCGCTCTCTGGAACCTTCTTTGTCTCATGTCATGTCTGCTTCCTGTGGGCTGCATTCCTCTACGTTCATTACTTGACAAGATATCCGTCATTATTCATCATTTGTTAAAAATTTCATGACGCTCTTCCATCTCCTTCAACAAAACAGGATGACTGTTGCCCCAGTAGTCATATCATGATAAAAGCATGCTGCCATGATGATGATGATTTTAAAAGACCGTACCAGTTAACTTTTCCTCCATATTATTATTATTGACGAAGCTGCTATATATTCTACACATGTAAGTATATAATATGTATATATACTACCACTACTACCCGCATTACCTACCACATTGTAAATTTAGTACATTAAACAATGCCATAATGCATCTTTGATGTGATGAGGTGTCGTGTGTGTCACTCGCCCACAATTGCTCACTTCACTCACTCGTATATGACGACGAGGAGGACGTGCAAAATAACAATGTTGTTATTTAGATTCAACCGGCAAGCAAAACATAGATCTGTATAGATGTAAAATGGCTACAATATTATATGATATGATATATATAGAGACGTTGGGATATTATTATATGCATAAATACATGCTTCTGTAAAAGTTGAGTGGTGTCATATCATCATCCCCACTATCATTATTATCAACATTCCTGTCTTCAACTTGGCCTGCCGCTTCCCACTGTGTCATTTTCAAACTGGCTGGTGTGTGCCTTGACTTGACTTGCTAAATAACTAACTTTTGCATGGTTTCCTCTTCTATTTGTTTTTTATTCTTCTTCAGTTGTTACTGCTGCTGTTGTTGTTGTGTCACTTTAAAATCACTCTGAGATATTCCCCATATATCATTCTGAAAATAGTTTATGACGAGCTACGAAAATGTGAACTCACAAAATGTAATCAACTTGCTTAGTTTAAAGTCCGCTTTTTGCTGCTACTCTGCAGTCTTTTTTTCAAAATAAATATATACATAAAATTCAGTTTATATCAAAATACTCTTATTATTACACAAAATAGTGTTTAACTCAATTGCAATGTTCCAGTTTTTACTACAGCAGCAGCAGCAACAACAACAACAACAACAAAGTCTTTAGTCATGTGACACCTTCCCAGTATCTGCAATTAAATAAAGGCAATTTCACTTTTGGATGCAACTTGTCCCTTCAAACTCAAGAAAGTTGGGAGGATGGATGGTGTGTTTGGCGTATAATTATGTCCAGTGGCATAATGCCATAGCAATAATTATGTTGATGTTGATATAACCACATGCCCAGCGAAGAGCTCCAATTATAAAATTTGCGAGTCTCTTTGTTTTTTAGATGCAAATGGAAAGATGAATGTGTGTGTGGCCCATGGTACTATTTTAGTGGGGGGTAGTAAATAATATGTATTTTTGTTGGAAAGTGTATATATAGCCTCCTTCTTGACATGAAATTGGATCGCACTTGTCAATTACGTCCAAAAATTTCAGGGTTTATTCCCAGTGTATCGAGAGTAAGTTGGGATTATAATTAAATTATACCTTTGGCTA
>JAITYZ010000751.1:0-42004 GCA_027744595.1 Paronellides praefectus
ATTATGTTTGCTGCTGTTGTTATTGTTGTTGTTATTATAAAATGTCGGATGGAAACCCAGCGGGAGAATAAAGACACATCCTCTCTCCCTCTCCCAAAGAAAATCTTTTTTGACGTTTGTTATGTTTGTATGCTTCTTCGAGATTCCTTTTATTTCATTACATCTTATTGTAAAACCCCTAAACCCCAAGATCATCTTGACTCTTTTCTTTTTGCTATTTGCTTTGATGAATGTCGAATGAATGAAAATAAAATAGCAAGATTTTTTTGTTTGAGAATTGAAACTGTACATCGCCTCTTGCATTACAGTCGATGGCATTTTATCTTTGATATTTGGAATTATAGTGCATATGTATAACTGCAGTAAAATATTTGCCGTTTTCTATATTAAATCCATATGACTTTATATACATAATTCATGCATAAGTATATAGACGTAATAAATGTATGTATTTATATATGTTGTATCATAATAACTAAAGGAAAATGATGAAAATATATATATATCGAAATGAGAAAAGAGGAAAATTCCGATCATGTAGAACCGCAAGTTGGTGGAGTCAACGGAAAATTATTGTAATAGTAAATAAGATGAGATTGTTTTGGTTGTTGGGGGATGATCTAAAATATTTTGCGTGCATGCATGCCATGCAGATAGATGAACAAATGAAACAGTTTTTTTTTGTGCAATGAATGAATCAAGTCAATAATAAGCCCAAAAAAGCCAAGCCAGTCAAGTGAATAAACAGAGTGAACACTGAACATAGAGCAATCACATCTATCAGCCTTAGCAATTGCTATCTATTGCGATTGTAAAAAGTGAGTGACTAATGCAAATAAATGATTGTATGTGTGCGTACAGTAATGATAACTGATTGATAACGTTTACAAAGTATAAGTTGCAAAAATACTATTGTTACCAAGTATTGTGTTTTCTTGTGTGTAATTCACACTGTGTATGCGTTTCACTACGCAGCAGTACAGAAAGTCGCAAAAAGAAATTGACTCAATTCAATGCGCTTTGTTGAAGGTGGCTGGTTGCAAGGTGGATGGAGGATGACGATATTTTTGTATATTCGTGTATTCTGATATGATCATGATCACAAATCATAGAATATTGATTGGAAATTTAATTGTCTTTTTAAAAAAATAAGAAAAATAATAATAAACCCTAATAATGTTCAAGAGTTTCTGTTTGTACCTTTGAAGTCAAATTACTCAAGTGCTAGCAAAAGTATACAGTTGGTTAGACGTCGTTTGAAATTGTTTTAAAATATTTGGAAACCCACTAGTTTTGAGATTGTCCTACTCACTGTCATAAACTTGGAAAGAAACTTGCGATTTGTGAGACGTTCGGATATGGGGGTTTTGAATCTTTTCATATTTAATTATTACAATTATAATTTTTTGTATTTACCTAACTATATACCTACTTAGGTATATTAAAATGTTAAAACCTGACAGATTAATTTTTTAAATAAAATGTATCCTTTGAAATAATCATTTAAATAGAAAAAATGATTTACTGTCATCCCCGATCCAATTTCAACTCCTTTTTTCAAACCAGTCATCTCTTTAACTCCTTTTTATAATCTAAATGATTCTCTCATAATAGCCGTAATTTTTTATAATACATAAACTCACGTCTATTATTACTTTGCTCACACTTTTTAATATTACAGCTAAAACATCACCGCTCCTTTTTTGCATCATCATTGCCTTTTTGACTGTCACATAATCTCCAAAAATTGAACCATAACGAAAGTCATCTCAACTCTTTTTATTTAACAAAAAAATCCTCATTCAATTCAATCTCGTGCGGGCAGTTGAGTTCACTCCTTTATCTTTCTTTTTTGCACTACACACGACATTTTAACATTAGCACTTTTATTGCCTCTAGGCAAATTCTTTGATATCACCTAAGGTCATCTTAACGATGATAATGATGATCTTGATGACTATCACACTGATGGCTTTTTTGGTTTTACCGTATCGTACCTTCTCCTGCACACAAAAAAATAATCGCCCTATTTAAAAAAACGCATTGAATGAAAGACCTATCCTTCATCTATTTTTTTGCAATGATGAACGTTAGTCAATACTCTCCATTCTTATTACATGTAGTAGAATGATGAGATGATGAAGAATCAAGATCATGTTGATATTTTTATGTTCATTTTTTGCCAAACCCCAAAAAGTCCGCAGTTCACAACAAAAAGTCCTTAGTTTTTATTTCGGCAAAAAAGTGCCGTTTTTGCTGTTGTAAAAAATGTATATCATGTGTCCCACTACAATATACACAATAATAACATTATTGTTTTGATTATGAGAACGAATGTAATCCTTTTCATTGTTGTTATTGTGCATTGTAAAATATTGTGTCTGCAATCTGCATAATAATAATAATATTATATTCTGATTCTGCCTTACGTACATTTATATACAGTAATGCCCTATATATATATCAAAAAAGCTTCAAATTATAAAAGGACACACATCACAAATAAAAACTCACAAACAACAGGATACGATGATGATGTAGTCAAAAAACACAATAAAAACATTCCTACTCTAAAATAGTATGTATGGATGTAATGTATAATTAAGAATGAAAAGCCCTGTAATCCTTAAGTAAAATGGAGAGAGAAATACACAGATTTTTTTGTATTTTCTGCAACAAACAAACAAAAAAACAGCGAGTGCACAACATTCATCATTATTGCGTGCTTTTATAAATATAGATGCATTTTATATAATATGATTGTATTTGAAGCATGTCTTGGTAAAATGCAATTTATAATAATGCCCTAGGGTCCTGCTACTATTTTTTACATTTGTATATTTAGCTTGCGATTTGAAAGAGAGAGAGAGATGCGCACACAAAAAGTGTATTACTGTTACAAAACTGACTTTTCTAGTAAATAAAAATACCCAGTAGTAATAGTAGTAGCAGTAAAACACATTAAATTATACGTTTGCAAAAACATGCAAAAAATGTAAAATAAGAACATGTTTTTTTTGCGCATAAACGCATAGTAACGTTTTTTGTACAATTTAAAAAGCAAAACGGTTGAAAGGGCTGCTGGTGAAGCCCTCAGCATGAAAAGAAGTACATATAGAGAGGGACCCTTAAACATTTTCTGCTTTTATACTGTCTAAAAGCTTGAGAGGGTTTTTTCTTCTTCTAATTTTTTTTGCCTTATGCGCCTTGCGTAACAGAAAAGGAGTTTTAAATGAAATTGTAAAAGATTTATGACTCCATTACTTAAACATTTATTCTAAGTAACATCAAAGGCTACATCTTTTGTTCACATTTCATAAGAAGACGCGAGCATACAGTGAGGACGAAAAGTACACGCGCATACATTAAGATAAGGCTTTATTATTACAGGCGCACATTATTTGCCGGTGATGTGATGAACAAGCAAAGGTGTGATCACGATGATGATGATGACGATCAAGAAGAAAATGTAGTCTTTGCACTGCATATAAAATATACATTACTTTACGAAAAAAAACATGCCAGAAGGTAGTGTCAGTCTAGTTCTCTTTTTTTAATAGTGATTTTGTAGAGGCATATGACATTAGACATTTCTGTAAAAGTGTGGATATACAGTATTTGGACTACCAGTTTGTACTCTACTTCTACTGTAGTTTTACTAGTAAAACTTTTTTTTTAAATTTAAGATAATATTACATGAAAATCATGAAGATAGCTTATTTAAACGTGTTTTTGGAGTAGGGCAAGTTAAGAGACTTTTAAAGTGGTTTTATTGAAGACGGATAGATAGGGTATATAATTTTAAGATACAAATGATATCTTCATTTTCATCCGATGGATCCACTTCCATCAAAATAAATAGATGAATATGGAATTGGACGAGAAGTTTCTGCTGTATTACTTCATGAAGAGGAAAGTATTTTTCAATAAACTCGTAATCTGAATTTTAGTGAATTTTAAAGTCAATTTCTGGACTACTGCACGACTAACCCTTCCATTCATCTGCATCGTCATTATTTGAGCTTTCGATTTAAAAATAAGTTATGAGCAGCGAAACCATACTAAACATGAAAATTTTCATGAAACTACTGTTTCTATATTTTCATTACTCATTTACTTGCAAAAGCAAACAGGCATTCTCTTGTATTGTCAAAAATGTCGTTTTATAAATGACGACGATAACTATACTCCTTTTTTGAACGCATATTCCCTCTTTATATCAATTTATATGGACGTACGCATGTATTAAATGTGTACACTATAGAGGCTCATTTTATTTCCTCTCTTAGTTTTTAATAGTCACCTCTTTTTGTTGACATAAAAAACCTTTGATGTTTACTTAAAATGTTTAATATGTTTTTCATGTTTTTTATGAGATTAGGCAAGCAAAAGCTTTTTGAATTTTTTAATGAAATTACATTTATATTGTATATGCATATCATACTCATATAATACACGTCATATCAAAAACCGGGCACTTTTATGCACACTACTTTACTGTTATTTAGGTATGTTGAAAGAATGATTACATCTTATGAAAAAATATTTTATTTTTATATAAATAAGTTATGATGATGAACAAAAAGCATGCTTTTGCCTTTTAATGTTCCTTTTCCCCCCTAAAATTCATTTAACGCTATCAACATCTTTTTATGTACTTGGATTTGCATTCATTCATTTTGTCTAAAAGATGAGATGAGAAAAGAAGCGACAGTAGAACATGTTCCATTACAACTTTTACATGTAAACACAAAAAATTCCTCTCGCATTCAACATCATCTTCTCCGCTCATTTTCACTCATCATCATAATTTTCACTGCAAATAAAAACCTTCATTCATGATACATTACACTACACACTTGTGTTTAACAAGAGCGGTACATATGATTGTCAAACCGTTTTTCTTCATGCTGACTTTTTTATTATCATCATTCACTTTAACACTTTAAAAAGGAAATAAAGCTGCAGAAAACATGATCATCATCATCCCCACATCACATCACATCACCATTCATCAACAGCAGCAGTAGAAAAAACGTTTAATGCATTTTCATGGCAAAAGAATCTCATAAACATTGCACTGCGCACCGCATGCCCTTTTTCTAAATTCACGTCTGTTTTATAAACTTCAAATCTTGGTACATGTATCCATATTTATATTAGCTCCCAGGCAAGTTTTATTGCCGACGTTATTATGATTATTACAGAAAATTGCAGAAAAACAATTATTCTTGGATTTTGCGCCTGGAAGAATAGTATATGGTTTGGCTATATACAAAAAGAAATGTGGTTCTTCGAATTTTTTTTCTTGTTGTCTTTTTTCTATCACGAGAGGAGTGAGAAGAGATGTGAATGTGACGAATAAGTTGACTATGTTGCGGTTTTTCCACTGAAAAGCAATGATGCATGAGCAAGCTTTAAGCGAGCATGATGAGCATTAAACAACACAGACATATCCTTCTATTCCCGTTCTCATCATCTTCATCATCCACACATATCGTGTCTTTGGTTGTCGTTGTGAGTTTTTTTTCACTCGCTGAGTAAAGTGTCATTAGCCATTATCATCCGTCTCTCTCTCTCTCTCTCTTCGCTCATCTTTCTCCCTTCTGTTGGACAGGTTGGTGTTCCCGTTCCCATTACAAAAACATTATCGTCAATGCGTAATAATCGCACTCAACTCAAGTAACTTTTTTTAAATGCCACATCTCTTCTTTCTTTCCCTGTCTTTTTTTCGTGTCTTCTATCTTGACTTGAATGAAATATAATGCTAAAAAAATGAGCGAATCACTCTTCTGCAAGTGGATATTTTATGCATATAACCCATCACCATCATTCATTCTCTGATAAATCCTCAAAATTCTTACATTCCTCTCTCTCTCTCTTCTGTAAAAACCATTGCCATTTATGTACATCCGAACGAAAAAGCATATTATCCAAAATGAATAAATTTATTATTATTATTATTTATTTTTTTTAAAGAGAGCGAATGAGCTAGAAAGATATATACATTCAAAAAAAACTGATGCAGAAAAAAATAGACCCAAAAAAATCGAATAAACAGGCCAACTAGCCATTTTCAGCGTTATAATAATAAAAAGCATCAGAGAAAAATGGCAAAAAAAGAGAAATGCAATGGTAATGCAATGCGCTGTTTCAAAATCCCGTTACAGCAACACAGCATCATCATCAGAGAAAAAAAGACAATGCAAAAATGGTTATAGTTATGGCATGACATGGCATTACGAAAAAAAGTACAAGACCGACACACGCAAAAAAAGTCTCTAGAGAGTACCCACAGTACACATACTAACATAACTGCACAAAAATAATAACAATGAAATGGAAAAAAGGCCGAAATTTTATATCTATTTTTTTCAAGCATTATTTGTTTTCCTAGAAAAGTAAAGAGGGTAACGTGTTATATGATAACACAGAATAAAAAGAAAAGAGAAAAAAAATTGTCATGCTTTAAGTTTGAGAGATATAATATTACTATTCTTCTGCAAAAAACAAAAAAAAGATGATGACAATGTAATAAGGTAGCTTACATTACATAGGTATGTAGGTACATTGTAGAGCAAGATCATCGAGAAATGGGAGATCGTAACAAAACAGAAAATGCACCTTATTTCTCTAAACAAATAATAATAATTTTTTACTGATTCCAATTTACTTTGCATACGGTACTTACATATACTAAAAAAGTATGTTTAAAAAAATTGATATGAGAAGAATGTCCATATATTGCGGAGGAAAATTGCATGTACAAAAAAAAAGACAAGAGAAAAAAAATCAAAATTACTAAAAAACGTTTTCTTCGTCTTGTGCTGCTGGTGTATGTATTTTAGGTATATTCGTGACTTGGCTGTCATATATTTTCGGGAAAAATGTATTTTTTTCTCCTCCTCCCTTTATCGGTCCCTGCTGTTGTCTTTGTCTCCTCTTGTTCTTTTTCGTGCGATTATTTATTTTTTATTTAAGAATTTTTGTCGTAGCTTTGCAAAAGGTTTTGGTTTTCAAACAAGATGGGATAGAGGCGACATGATTTGGGTTGTGTGTGTATGGATACTTTGCGTCTACAGTCTACAGCGACTGAAGAATAACATGGAGTTAGCTTATATGAAGATGGGTCATATCCATATAGTAATAGGCACATATATGCAAAAGGCAAGATGTTGTTTTTTGAAGTTTGTTTTTATTTTACTGTAAGTTTTTATGGCTGTTGTTGTGTAGTTTTTAAGGAGCAAAAGCAGAAAATGTTTTTCAAGGGGAAAATGAAGTTAAGGGAAAAATGTGTTTTTGTGCCCTGAGATTGTTTCTTGTACACTTGCATTTCAACAGGAAGTTTATGCACAATAAAACTGTTATACATACACAAAAAGTTGAGTCTTGTGTCGAGACTGGAAAATAGAAAGGAAGTATTGAGAGAATCTGCTTCAAGTCAAGTCAACTCTAACGAGTCACCAGTCCAGAAGAGTGACAGCGATACAATACACTTGCGACTTGACTTGACTTCTTTTTTTTTAAGAGGGAAGAGGAATATATCTGGGTCTGGGCCTTGTGTTGTGCACTGACTATGGTAGTGTGAATCTCGATGACTTTGCTGAGATTCTCAGTTCCGAATTTATTTTTTCCCTTTTTTTTGTACATCACACGACGCGAGTCTCTTTCGGTCTCGATGGGGGTGAAGAAAAAAAAGGATACAAGTAAAGCATTCATGTNTGTTGTGCACTGACTATGGTAGTGTGAATCTCAATGACTTTGCTGAGATTCTCAGTTCCGAATTTATTTTTTCCCTTTTTTTTGTACATCACACGACGCGAGTCTCTTTCGGTCTCGATGGGGGTGAAGAAAAAAAAGGATACAAGTAAAGCATTCATGTTGAAAATCACACGTTGCGTGTTGAGGAGTAGTGGGAGGAGGAGGATGATGAGAATGACGATGGCAATGGTGGTGTGGTGATGATGATCATGATGATATGGTACACAAGCTCAACTCCTTTTTTCTCTTCTTCTTCCTTCTATTCAAGCATGCATACAAACTCAACGACCGTGGTGGTGGTAGTAGCCTGTCAGACAGATATTCTTAAATGGGAAAGGTCTAAAAAGCGACGACAAAGGGAATATAGTAACAGTAACGATGCGATACACGGTATCAATTCAGTCATCGTCATTTCATGAAAAATCTGCCGCTGCGGCTGCTGCTGTTATGCTTCCTCAAGATCATTATGATGATGAGAAGTAGCACTTGAGCCTCTCAAGAAGAAGAAGATTATGATGATGAATAAGTGTAGTAAGCTGAAGAAGAAGCATCAGCAGAAGAGAGCCCTTCAAGATATTCATCATCCATCCATAAAATAATCAAAGGCGGTGTGTGGTGTGCTGCTTTTATTATAAAAATGAGCAGGCAAAGCATCTATATGACAGGCTATATGTGTAAAAACTATTGAAAAAAATTGTAACAAGAGGGAAGGGAAAAAAAGAAGGCCATATGTTTCTCAGAAGAAGAAAAAATTTACTGAGAGTGCATGTTAGTTTTATGTAATTTGAGATGAAATGAAGTAAAGCACTTTTGTTGAGTTTTGTGTTCTGTTGTAATTGTGAAAATGTGCTGTGTGACTGGGCTGTTTGAAAAATAGTGCATGCATGAAAACCAACAAGGGAAAGAAATAGGCAATAAGAAACAGAAGAGATGTATGATGCATACGCACATAAAAACCATTGCACAGATTTTTTTAAAGTTCTTCTGTTTGCTTGCTTGGCACAAGAGCGTGAATACTTTGGGATATATGCCGGGGAGGAAAGTAATGATAGGGGCGGATACAGCGTCTTTATCTGAAAACTGCTGCAAAAAAAGATATATATTACTTTTTTGGGGGGATTTAACAAAATAATAATTTAATTTTGTAGATTACTTTTGAAGACAAGAAGACCAACATGACCACCATCATCCTGATGATGAATGAATGCACATTGTCAATATGCCACTCTAGCTAAAGCCATTATTACAACCATAACGGTAATACCCGCATTTTTGTTATAGCAATTTGGAAAATTCCCACGTTTTTCCCATTTCAGCAAAATATTTTATTTGGGGGAAAGGCTTCTTCTTATCTTCCTTCCAGAAGATATACCCATTATAAGCTTATATATATTGAAGTAGATTATGATACAAATCATCACGTTAAAAAATACTGCTTTATCTGTTGTTGTTAAGCTGCTATATAATATATTGCATTGCTCACAGTCCTCTTGCGTTTTTTTCTTCTTATTCCTTGCATGTGGCTTACAAACTCACGATCAGCTATTAATCTACCTTAAATCGGCTTTCATCCATCCTCTCTCAAAGAAAAAAAAATGCTCAAGCCCTTTTCATCACTCTCAGCCTACCACCATCAGTACCACCAATTCAATAAATTCAGCCAAAAGAGCACAAAAATAAAAGACGAAGAAAAGGAAGAAGAGATAAACTGCTCAAAATTTATTATCATTAGTGGAATTTCAGCACGTTTGCCCGTTTTGTCTGCATTTTCCACATTTTTTTCTTCTGTACAAAAGATACTAACATGCCTTGTACATGGCTTGTTAGTGTTTTATATGTGCAATATCCCAATCATGATCATCTGGCGAAGTAGTGGAAGCAATCAGCGTGTATTATTTTAGTTTTTCTTTATATTAACTTATTGCCAAACAGAAATAAATGTAGAGAGAGAGATGCTTTAGACCAAAGTGATAAAACAGTCAAGTCGGAAAGTCTGGCCAAGTGAAAATGTTGAAAGAATGAAAAGAGAGTTTGTTTCTTCAGTTGAGTTCTTTTGGCAGTTGCGAGAGTACAATACATCAAGAGAGAGAGAGAGAGGTATGTTTAAAATGGTCGGTGTTTTTCTGGAGAATTTATTTTTATTGGAAATAACAGCTGCAATCCGACACATTTTTTCCCAAGGGAAAAACATTGTACTGTCATTTATAGACACACAAATTGTAGATAAAGAAGAGGACTGTATAATATTTTATGTGGGGGTGGTTGGTATATATTGATCACTTTAACTGGTCTATTTGATACAAGATATATTATACATTTTACTTTTTATAGCCATGATTATATAGCCGCAAAATATTACGAAAATTAAAGGCTGGATAAGGAGAAAAAGAGGCAGTTTGAATTGAGTGGAATAGCCGTGTAAAATAGGGATCGAGCGAACAAAAGTTTAGCCAGTTTAGTCAAAAGATGTAAAATAAAATTCAATAGGAAAAACATTGACAAGCTTGCATACATGAATATCTTACATGCGTGGTATTTGGATGGTGGTATGGGTATGGATGGCAGACTCTGGAAAATCGCTAAAAAGCGTATATATTTTATCTATACATAACAGAGCAATAAATATAAGGATATGTAAAACAATATTTTCATTTCCTTCCTTGATGCATTTCGACATTGTAAATTGTAAACGTTTTTCCCTTCGTTTGATCCATTATTTATTTCCCAACTTTTATTTCTTCTCCCTCGCTGTATTTACGCTCCTTTCATTCTTTCAACATAGTCAAAAAGCTACACTTGCTATACACACAGCTTTTAATTTTATTTCATTCAACGCGTATTTTATTCCTTTTATATTTGCTATTCCAATCCGAAAAACTTATAAAATGAGTGGATGAGAAACCAGTGTCTTAGTTAGGAATTTTAAGCCTTTTTTGTGTTACTGTCAATAATGCTTAGGTATGTGTTGGCTTTCTTGTTCTAAAACACTTTTAAAGGTTTATATTGTTGTGATGAGGGTTTTTGTTCTTAGAAAGTGAGAAAGTAAGAGAGGGGAGTTTTTTAGCTACAGACATATTCTGTATTCATTGTCATAATATCACGAGACATGCAATCCTTCATACAAGACACGTGCGTATATGCATGTACGCTTTTGACATGTTGCCTTACGTGGGAATGGAGAAAGAAGCGCACACAGTAAAGCACTCAAAAGAAAGTTATAAGGCTCTCGTGTGTCATGTCGTGTCATGTCAAGAAAAACTATTGGAGTGTGGGCTGGATCCACACACACTGAGTTACAGTTACACTGAGAATATTTAGGAGAGGTGAAGAAAGTGAAACTTTCACAAGTTTTTCATTTCATTTCATCGCATCACTTTCTCGCCAGTATATATCTGTAAGTAGTAAGTAGGGCTGTCATCAAATGAACTTGGCTTGACATCAGCCAGGCAATCTAATATGGGATGATGGTAAACACAAACAGGCTACGACAAACAATACCAACGGTCTCAAACTGGGTATTATGTAAATGAGTGTAATTTAGGGTGCTGATGATGATTGTTATTTGTTCTGAGAAGAGACAGAGAGAAAGAAAGCAGAAAAAAGAAATGAGAAGGTTCATTTGAATACGAATAAAAGTTAATCCTTGCAAAGTAGGAGAAGGAGTAGAAAACGGAAATGACAAAAGAAAAAGAAAGAAACGTAATGTTCGGGGGGGGGGGGGGGAGAGATGATGATATCCTCTGAGGTTTTATTTTATTAAAGGCTAAGCGTAAAAGAATCATGCCGATCTGTTAGCTCTAAGAAACTGCCCAATAGTTTGAAAAAACGAGCTCGGCGTCATACCCACCCCTAAAAATTCAAGAGGAATGTTGGCGTTGACTATGTGCGACATGAGAGAATCAAACATTATATTATGCACTAATAAAAAATAGAAAAAAATCCTTCCTTTTTCCATAAAAATTATCTTCTGTTGACTTTTGCCAATACAAACTTTTTTTATGTAAAACATAAAGTATGCAATCAACCTACCTTTGTTCCCCCCACTTGATTTTTAATATGAGTAATAATATGCTATCCGTCTAGCGTGGCCTGTCATGCATTTAAACATACTGAACTCCACATTTTTTATGACGTTATTCTGCTGGATATTCGTGCGGATATTACGATGGATGATGATGATGACTAAAGCTGCATGACTTTGATAGGAAACAAACCCAAGCTCTATTTCAATCTCCCCACCTGTGCATGCAACCTTAATACGAATTATAATAATAAAACGAATCCCACAAGCAGCCAACACACATATGCCGCAATCGAATCAACAATAAAAAGCAAGTCAGAGCAGCAGGAGCAGCGCAGATGCACGTTAAATAAATGAGTAGTCGGTAGTTCTCCACCCTCGCATACTGGCTCAATATGACTCTACCTGCCTACTTTACTATTGCTTTATTGTTTACGCAACCTCAACCCTTTCTGCCAAGTTTCTACCTGGACTGAACTAGGTTTGTTGATTGTGTGAACGCGTGTTTCTACGTAATACTATAACCCGTTCGTTGTACCACCACTTTTTGTAAATATACCAGTCATTGTTGATGATGATGACTGATAAAAAGAACGTAACGTTTGTTTTAATAAACTCATAGCACACGAATATAGGTATAGCTCATCAATCTCATGTGTAATATAAGTGTATATGCAAAATGTTTTCCTTGCTGTTGTTGTGTCGTTTTTTTGTGCCTTGTTTTGTCGTTAGTTGTTGTGCATTACTGATTTTTTTATTCGTCTAGCTGTGCATGGATGGATGCATATAGCGACATGTACTTACGCAGCATAAAATATTTTGTTGTTGTATTTTTACAACCTATTTTTCTGGTATGACATGAATGAGAGAGTGTATGACTCACCACACACGTCCGTCTCCGGTATTATTGCAACAAAAGCCGACTCGTCACTTTCAAAAACCAAGTTCGTTTTATTTTATTTTCCTACTCCTCCTCGCAGCACAAAACTAAAGTTGATCAAAAAAAGTTTAAAGTTTATTATTTTGTTATGTTTTTTTAGTTACTGTGTAATATTCTGAATTCTGATTCTGACTGCTGGAGGAGGAGAAGAATAGAGAATAATTTGATGATATGATGATGAATGAATGACTGAACACACTCCACAAAATACATAACATTTATAATGACGAAGAATGAATGTAAAGTACACACATAAAAATTCTTGGTGTGTGTGATGATGAAATGGTGTAATATTTACAAAATCCCCAAATATTAGCATAGCCTACTCGAAACATTAACACACACACAAAATATCAAATTCTTCTCTTTATTTCCAGTTGGCAACACATTCAGTATTGTTTAATCAAAGATTTTTCTTCTTCTTCTTTTTTCGGTGTGAGATACTTTCTCCGCACACGCAACTTCTTTTTGTTGCTAGTTTGCTAGTGTCATGTCATTGTGGATTTTCTACTCTGCTCACACATTACAAGTCATATATATACAACGCAACAGAGTGAGAGCAAACGTGGTTTACGTCTCTTCTCCTTAGTTTACTCTACTTGTTCTCTCTTTTTTTGACGTGAAGTAAAATTCCCTCTGGGTATCCTTCTCAAAACAAGACACAAATCAAGACAACTAGTAGACTGACTTGTGTCTTATTTTCTGAAGGATTCTGTATTTTATTTTAGCGAAAAAAGGAAACTAACTGGAAAAAGGAGGGGGATGTGGGGAGTAAGAAGAAGAAGAAGAAGGGTTTATGTATCTTCGATTCCTTCGTGGTTATTTTGGTTTATTTTTGTGCGGAAATAATTTTAAGACTTGTTCTATGTTTTTTTTAGTAGAGTGTGTATTGCCCACAGGCATACTAGTACAGAGTCTACACTCTTCCTATTTATGAGTTATGACATGTACTTCATAATAATAATGATATCATGCTTGTGATTCTTTCTTTCCACTTCCTCTTTTCTCGGTGTTCGTCAGAACAGAAAAAAAAATTGTATTCTTTTTTCTCTTTCTTTTTTTGTGTAGCTTTCCGCTCTAATAGGTACCAGTTGCCAAATTTTTTTTTACAATTTCCTGCAGCACCACATCAGCAGCAGAGGTGGATTACTGTATAGCACACATTCAATATATGTTTACCTTTGATATATAAATATATCCAATAATAGGTATCTAGACACATGAAAAATAGACCTAGTGCCACCAGCATGACATTTTACTCTTGTCCATGTCCACACGCATGAAATAGTTGCTTAATATGCCATGGGCATCTCCACATCCTCAGAAGTGAGGGTGATTCCTTTTCTTATTCTTCTTTTCTTTTATTTTTGGAATCATGACTTGTCGTGAAGGGATATCATGGCTTATGGATTATCATCATGTTTTCCCAACATATCATCATCATCATCCTCCTCATGTCAAATAGGTATAAAAAGTATAAAATATGCAGGGCACACAATTTTCAACGTAATAACATACATATATATAGTGGTGGTGGTAGTTGGGTAGGTAGGTATTCCAAAATTCTGCTGGATGACATGATATTCTATTATTTCAACATATTATGTACATACACCATGTGGCAATAATAAAAAATGTGACGGATTTAATAGGGGATAAGTACCGCTCCTCACTTCTCCTTGCAATAATATTATTTAGGTACAGAGTAGAATAACGTTTGATATTTGGGGGGATTTTGTGATAATATGATATATTATTACTATGGAGTGGCTGCTGGCTATAGTGTGGTGGTGAATATTTGGGGAGAGATTTTTTATTTGATTTTTGGTTGGATAAATGTCTGTTGGACTGTCATATCCTGTCATCATCTGCCATCGTCGTCGAGTGATATAATAATACAAAATACAGTAAAATAAATGTATCAATTTCAACATATGTACATGTATATAAGTGCATTTATATTATTTTATATGTATTCTAAACTAAATCGGGTGTGTATCTAGCTGTACTACAGATTATGCAGTGTATAGACTCTTTCCACTGTCATAGTCTCAAAGCCCATTACAAAATGCCCCTTAACCAGATTTTATACGTGTTTCTTGTTTGAAGTTTGAACATTATGCCACATGCTTCACCTCACCTTACTGGTTCGTTTCATTTGCAGTTCTTAATAGCTTTTTTGTCAAAAGTCTCTGGAAAGTGTGTATAATGAACATACACACTCAGAATTTGAAGCTAAAAGCATAATGTTCATTCATTCATTATGTGGCACATGAAATGGATAAAATCGAATTATCAAAAATTATAAAATTAACGAGCTAAAATGTAATTTTACTACTTTGAAATGTTCCATATAGGTATAAAAAGCATTTCTGCGTGCACACACGTTTTAATCATGGAGTGCAGAGAAACTGTAAAGTGTCTTGTCAACTGTGCTACACAGTGCTGCTACAGCACTTATTCTTCATAAAAGAGAGTAGCCTTGAAAGCCACTACCTCTGATTAGCAACTTTAAAAACTTAGGAGGAGTCTATATAGCTGGAGTAAAAAGTGACAACATTATAGCATAACTGGCATACATAATAGATGTATTTATTACTGGAAATTTTATTTCATTAGCCTGAAAGCAGGGCAAAAGGGAAGTTCTGGAACGGAGAGAGGTGGAGAGAAATATGTGTAAAGTTATCAGGATTTTCAGCAGCAGAATTTAGAGTTACGCAAGAAGCAAGAAGGGTTCATTTGGATATGAGCAAAATTTATTAGAGATAAACCGTTGTAGTAGCGTAGAAATCGGAAGAGGAAGGATGTTGTATGTATGTTTAATGCAATATATAGATATGGATGAGTAACATGTTTGCCTTATGGGCTATTGCACGTAATTATTATTAGACTTAGTGTGGTTGTGGTAGTAGTAGCCTTGTGTTTTTTAACTTTTCCTCCATCAAGTCAACTTCCTCTTTTTTATCCCCATTCCTGATGCGTGATGTTTATTCATGAAAAAATCAGTAGCAAAAGTAGGAAAAGAGGAAGCAGGCGGAGAAAATAAAAAGGGTAAAAGGGAAAATATCGAACACACACACTTATTATTACACGGGTACGGGACCGACTACCCTTGCATATTTTTTTTACAAGATTACAAGTGAGCAGAGCGTATTCAAGTGAGCTACAAACTAGCCGGTCATTATAATAATGAATTTTTATCGGAAAACATGCACATATATTTATATATGCATGTATGTATTTTACCTTGCATTAAAAAAGAGATACAGGTATATACCTTGTCATGTGAATGCATATTCATGTTATCATCCTCATATTTATTCGCAAAGTACAAAATGCAAAGCAAAGAGTTGATATTATTATGCGTAATCTAGTTGAATCTCATTATTAACTTAGCACGCTTCGTATGTGCTGTGTGAGTTGTGAGTGTGTGCGTTGTAGAAATAAAAGTTGGTAGTAGAGTGGAGGAATCATAGGTAAAAAAAGTAGCTAAAGTGCCAACGGGGAAAATTGCCTTCATTTTTCCGTATTGGATCACGTTTTATTATTGACTTGCTGCTGCTACTCCTGCTACGTTTTTTGGTTCTTCTGGTTTTTGCGTTTATACAAACGTATACATAAACTATACCTATATATTTTTTGCATCAAAATGAGCAAAAAAACACAAGAAAAAGGAGGAAGTGGCGGGCGTAGGAAAAGTGTAGGTGGTTTAGGTATGGCCAAAAAAAATGGTTAAATGTGAGAGGAGAGATGTGTGAAATGAGAGGTTCTTTTTTTATTCTTTCTGTTCCACTGATTTTCAATTCCGTTCAAGTAGCAAACATAATGAAGTGGATCTAGAGGGCGAGATATGTGTGCTTGTGCATATGAGACCGCGAAAAAAACTTAATATTTATATATATTATTTCTATACGGAAACTAAAAGTTAACCGACAACATGTACTACTACTTCCGTATGTATATTTATGAGTGTATAAGTATTTCGTGCAATTTGAAAAAAAGTGTCGTGTCCAGAATGCGAAAATGTGGGAAATGAGCGAGTTAGCGAAATATAAATGCAATGCGGAAAAAAATTTCCAATGTTTTAAGGGCAAAAAAAGAGAGAGGAAAGAATGGAGATAATGATGATGATGACTGACTATACACATCCATTACCAAAAGGAAAATGAGAGATGCATTTGCGGGGAAATTTTCCTTTAGTCGACTTGTTTTACAAGGAAAATCCTCATGTCGAGTTGAATGAGTGAGTATTTTCATTCTTTGTCTTGTTTTTTTTTTGAAGAGATCATGATAGATGAGAAGTGTGTGATATGAGTTGTTGTTGTAGTAGTTGAATAAGTGCGGCTCCTGTTCTGCTTCTTCAGTCGATGACGAAGAAGCAGCCAAAAGCTAGGGAAAGAAAAGCAAAGAAAACCCGAATATCCCAAAAATGGTGCTATTTCCTTTTCTACAGAAAAACATGGGGAAATGGAGCAGAAGCACAGACTTAAAGAGTGAGATAGTGTAAATATCGCCAAAGTACACAAAGAAAAACACATAGACTTACAAACACACAAATCGCAAATACGGAACTTGTACAACGACAAAACCTATAACTGGGCCAAAAAATAGATAAAAGGTTCATCATCAAAATCAGCCATTGCTCTTTCCTCCTCATCATCATCATCCGACTTGCAGTCTTTTGGTTCCAACAATTTCCAATATTATTACAACCTTTTTGTTGATTCCCTTTTTTGCATTGTTTGCCAAACAACGTGAACGTGCCATATATAGAAATATATTCATCATTCATCCTTACCATCATCGTCGTTATTGGCTGATGATGGTGATGACGATGATGACGCCATGCTCTCGTCAAGCATAATATTTATTTGGTTTTTCTCGCCAATTCATTTGCTTTATTGCTGGTTTTGGACCCAAAACTTTATTCAGATTTTTTGATTGGAATGACTTGGGTATGTATAAGTACATGGCATAGATATACTAACATAGATAAATCCGAGTAAAAATGTTTTGTTTACTCTCTCACTCTTTTTTCCACTGTCAGTGTCGCGTCGCTTTTTTTGTCATGAGTTCAGGAAAGAAATATTCAAATAATCCAACAATCCAAGTAAATACACCAAAAAAAATAAATGATAAGGAACGGAACCAGTGAGCCAGGAAAGTTGCTTCTCATAACATCAAATATAAATATTATGTAGATATCAAAAGTAAAGTAAGCAAATAGTAAAATCCCATCATAATCAGCAGCTCTCAGCTTTTATGCCTCACATCCAACACATCATCTCTCTCCTCTTCTCCAAGTCCAACTGTTGGATTTTCATCCAATTCCTTCCCTCTTTTTTTCCTTCTTCTCTTCCTGCTTGTTGGACTACTAAAGCAATGTAAATTGTAGGCACATGGCTGGCTTGTGCTGCTGGGATCTGGGAGCGAGATGGTATTTAGGTACGCACACGCTCTTTCCTCCAGTATCAGTCCAGGTAAAGGCTTTAGGAAGTAAACAAAGCTTTTTTTCTTCTTCTCTCTGATCATCGCTCCAAAGTTGGATCATCCAACGGCAGCAGCAGCAGAAGGATTTTTATTTTGTGCTTATCAGAAGCTGCCACACTTTTCAACAAGCTGTGAACATCAAGCCAAGCTCGCCTACTTAAGAGCTTCAATTCCTCTGAGGAATTCTCATACAAACGCACAAAAGAGAAGAAGTGTAAATGACTCTCTCGCTCTCTCTCTCTCTGCAAATTCATATAAGAACAAAAAAAGACTTTAAGAAGCCAGCTCACTTCTTCTTTTGCCGTTTGTTGTTCTGTCTATTTTTTCTTATTCTACAAAAGTTGTGTAATTCGATAATGTTATCAAAATTGACCTTTTATTTTTATTATTTTTATTGTTATTATGTTATTACTGCTTTGTTGTAAGAACAACAATAATAAATATTACATCTGTTGAGTGATATAATAATGGTCGCCACATGACAAGCGAACAAGAAGAAATTGTTTTGTAAGTCAGTAGTATAGTATCTGTCACACAAAACAAACACAGTGTATTTTTTAAGGCAGCAGGGAGACACGGGGAGAAATACAAGTGACAAATAAAAAAAATAATAAAAAAAACATGACTCTTTTTGTCCAACTTACGCATTGTGCTTTTGTTTGCTTGTGCGCTGCGCTGCTGTAGTCATTCATTTATATTTTTTTTGAAAAGAAGAGAAAAAAAATTACTTAAAAGAAATTCAAAAAAAAAATTTCTTCTTTACAATAACAGTATATTATACAAGATGAATAAAATATACAAACCTTATTTATTTTATTAAACGGTCAAATTAATTTTTTTTATTGTTTGTGTTATTCAATAGGAAGAATAGACGAAGGAGACGAGACGAACAAAAAAGGACACTCGTTAGTAGCCAGAGAACAAGGTGGATGATGCCACTACTTTTCCTACAAATGCTGCTTGTTCTTCTCGATGAAAATCTGTCAAAATGTTGAAAAAGGAAGAAGAATACCAAGTTACGGGAATAAGAACAGCAGCAGCCGTTGTTGATGGGATTACAATTACTAGCACTACAGTTGCAGAACGAAAAGAAGGGACTTAACTTGACTCACAGCAGCGTCGTCATTGTTGTTTGCGTTGACCATGTCCAAAGACAAGTTTTCAGTTTTGTCACAATCCTCATCATCATCACCATCCTCCTCAACACCAGCAAAATGAACAACGGGAGTGACCATCATCATCATCATCATCGCATATATCGTCGTTTTGCTAATTGTCGTCGTGAGCATGATCGTCAACTCTTTAAAACTTTCAAAGTATCTTCCTCGTCGTCCTCCTCCGTCACATCATAAAACGGTTTAGAAATTTTCAGGCCAGTTACACATACATATATTTTTTCAAAGAATAAAAATCCATTAAAATTTTTCAAAAGTTTAAAAAAATAAATATTGAAGAATACGATGCGTGAAAAAACAACGTTAAAAAGTGAGTAGGTACTTAGCGCGCTCAAAAAAAAATATTATTTTTTACGAACAACACGACTTGCTATACAGATTCAAGTTAAAAGGGATGCATCTCCCAATTTTTTTTCATATCCGAACTGAACCGTGTGTACATATCTGTGTATTTGTTTGAGAAACGTGAAATTAGCGTGAAAAAAGAAAACAAGTGAGATAATAATTTTTTTACTCGTGAAAAGGCAGCATTACATCCTCGTAAAAATAATTGTGCGAGTGAGTGCATCACTCTGTGTTTTGTACCTATTGTTGTTATTATCATTACCTAACCAAATGGGTAAATCTTCCTTGTTACAGCAGCAGCAGCAGCAGCACCCCTCGTCAAATTATAATTATAGTAATAGTAATAGCACTTCTATTGCTGCTGGTAGTATTATTGATAATAATCATAATAACCACAATCCTCAACCTCATCCTCTTCCACTTCATCATCATCATCAAATTGTACAACAGCAGCAGAATCGTAATTGCCATCAACGTGCGACCACAACTGCGACAACATCCACTTCTACTTCAACTTGTAGCACCAATACTACTGGTGGTGGAGGGAACAGGGGCTTAATATCCTCATCATTATCTTCCACATCAACAGTTGAGTTTGCAAAAAAAGTTTATTTATTCATCTCGTTTTTCTCTTTATATTTCTATTATTATTATTTTTCTTTGAAGATCATTTCCTGTCTTCAGAGCAGTCAGTTTTTTACTGCTGTCTTTGCATTCATACTTCAAATAGAAAAAAACAAGTGCTCACCTTTCATAAAAAATTTAATCATATTACACGTCAATTTGAAATGGTACAATGTCATTGTCGGGCCAAAGTCGGAATACAGAAAACGAAACGGTCCTAAAAATAAGGATGACATGTAAAGCAAAGGTAAAAAAAGGAAGTGGGAATTATTAACGGTGACTTGCATACAAAATGTATGGGGCAGAGATGGAATCACGAACAGCCTTTATGTTTCTTCTATTTGCAGTCGTCACAGACTCATACCACATGAATGAGTAATGAGTGTATCGGCATTTTACAGTGTGCTTTTTTGTCGTTGTTGTTATTTTGGAAGTTTGAGGCGGCAAAAATGTATTAAAAGTGAGCGTGTTGTATAAATGCATAGCGTGAGCCTTTGCAGAACTCGAAGGGTTTTTTATAAGTTATTAAAATGGAGAAAAAACAGATTGAAATCCTGTGGTACTGTCCAGATATTCTGGAAGTTGGTTTTAATCAATTCGTAAAACACGAAATGTTTCGTGTCGGCTTGGCTTGTTGATTTTTTCAATTTCACTTTTTAACTGTTTTTCATGCAATTTAGTTGGTACGTTGGTAAATAAAGTAAAGTAAATACGTTCGTGAGTATCTAAAAAAGTGTGTAGGTATTCTACACGGACGAAATATAGAAGGGCCGATATACAAAGTCAAAAGAGACCAACACTATTTGTTAGGCATTTTTTATGGTATTGACTGAACTTTCGCTTGTGATTTGACTGTTAACTTTTTTAGTGGGTTTCAGTCGTCGGATTGAGGAGGGTTTAAGACATACACACATTTTCCTCCTCCTCCTCATCTTCTCCTTCTTCTCTTTACAAAATTTATAGCAAGTCATAAAAAGGGGAAATGGATGTTTTGAAAGGGTTAAAACAGCGGAAAGATTTGTAACCTGATCTTATATGCTTTCATCTCTTCTATCCAGATTGTTTATGCACATATTATTTTGGCTCTCTTTGTTCTTAGATTTATGCGTTGGTATAGTTACATGCATGCAAATATACAGCATTCAATCTTGATGCTTGACATTTATGACTTTCAAAAACATAATGTTTCTTTTTTCCAAGAATATGCATAATTATCCATATTTCCAAAAAAAACCAAAGTCGGATAACCAAATATGGCATTTTTTCTTGTCTTCTGAAGCCTCCATCTAGTTGGATGATGACGACTTTCTTGTCATATAATTGAACTGTATTCATGTCATCTCTCCAACAACTTTTTATTTTATTTTATTTTTTATCAAAGTAGAAATGGAATTACTATTGCCACATTTAATTTATTGCGTTGCTTCACAAATTGTGATATAGGTAATAATATTTATGATTGCGATTGTATCTGTTGAAGAGTGCATGTGATTGTGAGGATGATGATGACGTTATTATTATTATCATATCACATTTTGTTGACACTTGAGAAGATACGCATTTATACCTAAATAATAATAATATTATATTTGTGTCAACTGTCAACGTGCTTTTTTATGCTTTTCCCAATGCGTGAGAATGAGAACCGCGTTGTGGTGGTGGGGGTGTATCATCCATTCATTCAGTATGCTGTAATCATAATATATAGCTATCATCGTAATATCATCAAAAAAAGATGGCACGTAAACAGCAACAGCGGTGAATGCACTGACAGGAAGCGAACATGGAATGTTGTTGGAAGTTGGAAATTTAAAACCATCACATTTTCATTTTATTTTTTTATGTATGCCTCTGGTTTACTAATGATGATAGTGATATGATGAGCATGATTCTTGTGAATTATTCAAGCTGCAAAATATCATATTATATTTTTTCTGGAAATTAATAAGATTTTTTTGTAAATGTTTTTTTTATTCTGTCATCCAACCAAGTGTGTAATGTGGCGTGTTGAGTGAGTCATGATAAAACCCATTTTTGATAGTAATGAGAATGAAATGAGATACTGTGAAGATGATACTGGGTTACTGTTCCCTGTATAAAAAACATGGTGCATGTGCATCTATAGTATAAAATATGAATCATGTGGTGTGGTGCCTCCCGTGGTGAATGAATTATTGGCTTGACACTTGACTTGCCCTGCAAACGAAGAAGAAGATGAAGCGGAGATGTGATAAGTATAAGCACAGATGGAGGAGATGTGTATGCATGTATTGTGTGATATATACAGTTACTATTATCATTATTATCATTATTATTATTGAGGTAAATTAATTTGAACTATGAACTCTTCTTGAAAGAGAAATGGGAAGAAATTATGAAGACAGCCCATTTATTTAAAAAAAAAATGAAACATTTTGCCTGCCTCCAATTGCACTGGAGGTTATCAGCAAAGCAATTAAGGTGAAGAACAGTAGCAACTGGAAATATCTGTGGATATGCATGCCATGCTGCTCCATTCACTCTGTAAAGCTATAAATCTTTAGGTTGTTTTTTTATTATGTGGGTGTGTATTTAGATACAAGTTGAGTGATGATAAGGATAACTGTTGTGTGACCTGAGATTATTGGAGAACAGCGCAGCAGCAGCACATTTAATTTATCTTGATGGCTTTAGCCTACCTATTTACATTTTTTCTGTTAAAAAACACAGCATAAAAAGATCTTTCCTTCCTTATGCAATTAATTTAAACCTAATCATCAAAGAAACCTATTTGTTTGTAAATAAAATGTAGAGAAAAAGAAGTCTCTTTTTCTTTTTTTAAAAACGCTCATTTCTAATTTATTTCATCACATCAAAGTAAACCCCATCTTCTTTAATAATCTTCCCTTTTTTTACCCCGGATTGCTCCATCACGATTCACCCTACTAATTTAAATTTTTATTTTCCTTTTGTTTCCCCATTTTTTTAACTGCTACAGTGAACAAACTATTGCTGCATTCTAAAACACAAACAAACACAAAAAACTGAGAGGCACAAAATCTCTCTGTCTATACCTGTCCATTGTATGCTGCTCTCCTTAATTAGCAAAATAAATCTTAACAGAAAGTATACACACTCACATGCATGATGAGGCATAAAGTCAACATGAAACAAAGAGAGAATAGAAAAAAACTCTTTTTTTCTGTTTTACTCACTCAAAATAATGAGTTGCAAGTTTTAAGAAAACTAATGAAATGGGCTTACAACAATTTTTTTACTGCCTATTCATCTGTGTAAAAAAAGTTTCAAAAAGAAACCCAAATCCAGTCAAAGAAAAAAGGAAGTTCACATTAATTAGTTGCCTATATATTTATAACATAACATATTGTGATTATCATGATATGAGTAACAGAAGCACAAAAGAATAATAAAGAAATCTTTATATTAATTTCGACTTATCGGAATGAGATGGAATATGAAATGCATACGTGCTCATATCCGTATTTACTTTTTTGCTCTTTTTTTTTGCATATTTTCACACCACACGCAAAACACACAGTGTTTGTGTAGTGAGCAGTGAGATTACCTTTGAGAGAGATTATCCTTTTGAAAGATAAAAATGATTAACTGCCTGACTGCCATCATCGTCACCTTTTTCCTTCTGTTTTACAGTTGAAGTTGATGATGTTTCGAAAGAGTGGAAATATCTAAATGAATACATACACAAGTGGCTAATGATATACCTAAGGTATATAGGTAGATATATACAAATACCTAATCATGATCAATTTTTTTTGCTAGAAAACTTTTTATGGGAAGTGGATAGATTATGATTACGATGAGGATGGGTTTGTTGTGACTTGTGACTTGGTTGAGGAGGAAGATGATGATGATGATGATGAAGATAAGATGAAGATGAGTTTTATTGACTTGACGAAGAAGTGTGGTGGTGCACTATGATTATTTATATGATTATTTATATTATTATTGTTATTATTATTGTTATTATTACAGCTGCCTCCTCCTCCCCTTTTTCCCTATATCTTTTGGCGGTTGGTGTTGATGATAATGGTAATGACGGTAGTGATGATGATGATGGTGGTGCGTTTTCACTGCTGACACACAGATTTACTTTTTATCTTTGTGTGTGTGTGTTTGTGTGCTCAAGCTACTAATTGTAGATCAGTAGTGGTGGAAAAAGTCGTGGTTGGTCTTTTGCAAAATCTCTCCTTTGGTCGGTCCCAAAACCCTTTCCCTCCTCTTCTGCATACCATCATTAAAAGTATGTACATATACAGTTTGTATACGAAAAAAAATAACAACGTGCTTTTTACGAACCCTCCCCATATCACCATTCTCATCATCTTCATCATCAAATAATCAACATCCCCCAACACGGTAGTATTTAGAAAGTCGTAAAAAGGACGAATGTTCCACATCCACATTGAGAAGAAAATATCATTGCCAATAATAATAATAATAAGACAACCCATTGCCACTACCACCATACCACCACCGCACCACCATTGCCATCACCATCATTGCACCGCACCGCGTACAAAAAAAGTATTATTTTTTACTCTCGTCTCTTTCGATCATTTGTGGGTTTCTCTCTTCCCTTTTGATTGTTGCATACTTACAATTTCTAATAATGATGATTAGTCTAAGTTTGAGTTAAAATGTTATTGTTTATTACGATTTGTTTGGGAATATTCGCCCCTTGAAAATGAATTCATAAGAATTTCCATTGCAAAAATGGGTTTGCTTATTGCTACTGTAGCTTGCGAGCTATTCATTTATGAAATGACACGATTTATAGCACATGAGCGGTGTGCGCGGTGGCACATTAAAACAATTTATTTGCAATCAATAAAATTATTTTTGCGCAAATATATAATAAACAGTCATGTAGAAATACTGAATCATTCTTCTGAGAAAAAACCCGGTTTTAAAGATGCATTCAGGACAAGCACGTATTTCTTCTCCTCCTCCTTTTGTCATTGCATTGTTGATTGTTTCAAATATTTTAAAAGTGTTACTATATTCGCATGATTGCATTTATTACTTGCATACACTCTCATTTAGTTGTTTATTATTTGCGAATCCAATAAAAAAAATAGAATGTTTATTTTGCGAGTATACCTGTTGTAATTGTAATTAGCGTTTTTGTTTTCAATGGAAAGAAAAAGAAGAGGGAGAGAGAGGTACATACATGGGCACACAGGTATGTATATAGATGGCGGAAAAGCAAGAACGCTAAAGACTAGAAAATAAAATAAAAACACAAAAAGTGTATTTAAAAGTTTACCTACTTACCTTTTACCTGGTTACATGTGTAAACTAAAGTCAAATTAGTATACCTAAATACCTTTTGCCGATTATGCATGTGCGCATATTGCATTGTTGTAAATTACAATTTATTTGTAATGTAATAATTTAGTAAACAGGATGAAGATGAAATGAATACACAAGAAACACACACGCGACCATGTTGGATGAGAATATATGAAATGTAATGACGATCATGTGTGTGTGTGAGTGGAAGTGTGTGTCTGTAATCAAAAGTTGAAAAGGAAAGAAGAAATGAGTTGAGACTTGATTTGAAGGGAAATTGTATTAAAAGTAAACAAGTTACGCCTAGGATTTTTCTTGTCGCTATTATTAAACGAGCATGTACAATGAGCGATGATATATGCACCCAATGCACTTTTATGTGTCGTCCTTCTTGTAATAAAAAAAGTGTAATGAGGATTTTTTTAGTGTTATCCTATTTGTATCGCACATTAGTGTTTGTCGTTGATAAGGATTGTACATATACCTAAGTTTATTATTGTGCATGTATTTTAATAACGACAAAAATATTTCTTTCTTTTTTTTAAAAAAAATGTGAGTATCTGCCTATTTATTTGTGCTTATTTAATTGAGCTCGTGTGCCTATTCATGCCGCTCGAGTTGTATAAATAAAGGCTATGTGTGTGCTATTTTAATAGCAGCGCTGACAACACAAAACCATTAAAACTAGTTATCTTCGTCAGCATCGTATCATCCTGGTATTCGTCGACCGACCGCCGTCTCATCTTGGGAGGTGATAATGAGCCTGATTAATAATTAAGCCTTACGGCATTGCTTAAGACGAGCGATAAAAAAGAATAAAAAAATATATGCAGGTATGCTGCATTGTATTGTAGGGAAAAATTTTAATGAATGAATGGGTGTGATGATATGTAGGTAACTATAAAAAACTCATTTATATGCAGATATGTATAAAAAAAATATTTGATTTTTTAAATATATTGCAATCAGAAATTGATAGGGAAAACGATGACTTCATTTTTTAATTTGACTTGATAATGATTAACATACAATTTCCCTTCAAATCAAGTCTCAACTCATTTCTTCTTTCCTTTTCAACTTTTGATTACAGACACACACTTCCACTCACACACACACATGATCGTCATTACATTTAATTTATATGCAGATATGTATAAAAAAAATATTTGATTTTTTAAATATATTGCAATCAGAAATTGATAGGGAAAACGATGACTTCATTTTTTAATTTGACTTGATAATGATTAACATATATAATAGGTATTGTGTGTAATGAATACACAAGGCAAAGGGAAAACGTGATCGGTTATGAGTTTCATTTTAAATTATGAAAAAATGTATATCGTGTAGTAAGAAAAATTAATTAATTAATTCATCTCATTTCATCCTCCTATCAGCATTAGAGTAAGTGATCAACGTAAAAATGATGGCGTAAATACATGGCAGTCTACCAAACATAATAATAAAATGGGTGACCAAAGAAGGAAATGGGGTAATAGTGTCGTCATCCCTTTTTTGTAGCATAATTGGAAGTGATTGATCGGTGACAAGACGTGAGAATGAATGGAATGAATTATTTAATTCACACAAAAAACTAAATTGTTAAAAATGAAAAGGATCGATGCAGATATTATTGTCAGTGGAAGGATTATTGCTAAAAACTATCCAAAATTGAACTCTGAAGAACTACAAACCGATTTTAATTATGTTACTGGTACACAGGCAAAATTTAAAAAAACAAGGGTACCTACTTAAATTTTGACATGCTGAGATCCAAAATTGCTTTGCTTCGAAGCCGCCATTTTACATTTTAACCTATAACATTTACGATAAATATACAGGTTTTGTCTGTGTGAATTGGTATTGTGATTGTGATTACTTAGTTGAAACAATAATGAAGTAGTTGTGATAATTACAATCAAGCAGTATTATCTACTTTCGTTAAAACTGTCATTTTCATTTCCATTTGCGTATATAATGATAATCGTGCCATTCATCATAAATAACGTGATGATGAGAAAGTTCATCTTAAAAAACATCAAATTATAAACGCACAAAAAAACACTTTTTTACAACAAAAAAGTTTAACAATTTTTATTTATACATCCTTTTGCAACATTATTCCGCATCAAAATGTTGATTGTTGAGTATATATGCAATAGTATGCATGCGTGAATTTGTGCACAGTACAAATAAAATATAAATACCTATTTGTTATCATCACAAAAAATAAGCAAAAACGTGTCATGTTGACGATAATGAAGATGTACACGTAGAAATACCTATTTTTCCCTTTTTGCTTTCTTTCATCTTTCATAAAAGAGAGAGACGTATTTACCTAAAAGTCCACAAGGCAGAAACACACACCACACACAAATCGACAAAAGAACATTACAGTTTTGTTTTTGTTGCCTGTAATACAACCCATTCATGATGATCATGCTATCATGCGAGGATGCAAGTTGCATGTTTTTTAAGCAAAAAACGTGTGATTTTATGCATGCATAAATTAAATTGCATCTGTCATCGTGATGAGATGTGATTGGAGATAGAACAACAACGACAAGCTTTAACCTACTCACTCCCATCACATCACATCCCATTTTTTCAATCTTCCTTCTTTTCTTCTTGTCACTCTATTCTGTTTTATCTCTTTCTAGTCAGGTTCATGATGATACGTGCTTATTGCTCATTCAGCTCACTCACACAATCACAATTGAGACAAACTTTTTTTGTCACCGAGTGTCGCACTATATGTCCCTCTGTGTTCAATGGGATGTTCAATAATAAAGTAATTCTACGAGTCAATTTGGCACCCTTGGACATCAACGCCATATATTACACTTCTGTGATACAATAGACCTCGACATGATTATGAATGACTTGTTTTATAAAGAAATAACGGAAGAAAAAGAGGCAAAAAAGCATTTTTTGGAGCAGCATAATATATCACCACGCTTTAACAATCAAATATTCTCTTCTTTTGTATTTTTTGAACAAAAAAGTTCTAAATTTAAATTGAAGGATAAAAAATAGAAAACTAAAAAATAGTTTGAAAATGGGACTTGGGAATGGCAACACAAAATAGGGATCGCGACACGAGGATTATCATTTCAGTCAAAAAGTATTAAATTAACCTGTGTATGTTTGACACGTTACTAATGGGATGGAAGCACGTCAAATTTTTTTTGGTCTGTTTCAAATTTCAATCTCAGTTCCTCAAATTAAAAAAAATGCATCTTTTTATTCCACTTTGTTAACGTAAAATGAAAATGAATACACACATTGTGCGTCCTGAAATGAAGATGATTATATAGTGGGCAAATAAGTAGTAGTATAATAATAGGCATGCATGCAAAAAAGGGCGTAATAAATTACATATCATCTTATTTGCTCATGTATTACAGTGCATACGACATACGAGGATGATAATCATATAGGTATGCCTATTTCATTATGATGGCATATAGAAGACAAGCTTGTTCTTTTTCTATTTTTCAAATGTGAGACAAAAAAACAAGGAAAAAGGAAAGGTCTCTCTTTTTAGAATTAACCCTTTTCAGAGAAATAGAATGCTTATTTGGGAGGATTTTATGTGACACACTAGCTCATTAGACTAGAAAGAAAGAGAGATAAAAAATAAGGAAAATGAAAAGGGATGCAATGAATTTATCAGTTTTGGCTTCCACATTTTCTGGGGTCTTGGAGAAAAATTGAAAATGACGGATCTATTTTTGGACACAATTGATCCTTTCGAAATGACTTGAGCTAATCAAGAATCTAATTACTGGAGAAGGACCTATAGATATAACTACATCCAGCTAATGTATTAGAATATTAAGACGGCGTCAAGTCAAAACATATTTTGTGTGTTCAGTAAAAGTGTCAAGTTATTTTTTTAAGTGAGGAAGTGCGTCAAAAATGCATTCAAATCAAATTTTGTTTAAAGCAGATTTCAGATTTTACTTTCTTCACTTTGTTGAGTTTACTAAAATAAATTATAATAGCAAAAGTCGAGCAAAGAAATTCAACTATGCAATACTTAAATTCAAAAGTAAATACATTTGCGTCATGCATGATATCCCCATCAACACATCATCATGAATAGGTAGAAGTGTTGTGGATTGTACAATGCGTAGTGACACTGTAGTGTTGACAAGATGATGTAGACAATAATATATTATGTTTGTAATGGTAATGAACCTGGTAATTGACAAAAATCTACACTATTATTTTTTTTCAAGATTTGCTTGTGAGAACATGAACATAATACCTACCTATGTAGGTAATGTCCCAAATAAAATTATTGACTACTCCTTTTTGTTTTGTGCATGTGTAGTGTGCTTGTTTGTTTGTGTGTACAGCCATAAATTTTATGCACTTTTTTGATTAGTACAGTTACATGCCAGGTTTTAGTTGTATTTTGCCTGATTTTAGAATTTTTTACTTTGAAAATATAAGGATCTGCCCAATTTTCTTGATGATCATGTTGAGAGCCTCAACTTAAGAGGATGGCGATGGTTGTAAAAGTCATAATGTGGGCCAAGCTATAGTTTTCTAGAGCTACTGATTTTCCACAAAAAAACAAGTCTTCCTCCTTCCCCAAAACAAGATAAATGTGTCGGCAACTGCCGTTAAAGTAAACTAATAACAAGAACAACAAGACAAAGAAGTGTCGTTTTGTAAACGTAAACGATGAGTCATGAGAGTCATGTTATCATCATCTTCATGCGATGAGATATACTTAAATATGCGATGTATTTGTACTGAAACACTAATAGTGCATCTGAAAAAAAATAAATGCATGTAGATTTTGTCAGTTCGTGTGTACTTTTATGTATAGCTGTTTGCTTACTAAAATAGGAAGAAGTCAAATAAGTGACTTGGCTTGACATTCTCGCTTTTTTTCTATGTCAGGATAATAATAATAACGACATATTTAGTTTTTTTTGCAATCTTTGGCGCAGCAGCCATAATAAAAATCTCTGTTCAAAACATTAAAAAAATGTTATTTTGTCTGTGAGCAATTCTTAACAACTTTAAATTATTTGTTATACTTTGTCAGCATATTTAACATGTTTTGGTTGTTGAAAATGAAAACATTTTTTTAATAGTAATGCCCTTGTTTTACTCAAAACAATTTCCAAACCACATATTATTTTCCATTTACTTAAATACCCACTTACATTAGTACTGAACTAATATAGCATTTATATTTAAAGTAACAAAAAGTTTACCATGAATGCTGCCGTGATTGACGTGATGATGTTTTGCTTTTTTTTTTATCTAATGAAATTACTCAACTCACAAAATATATAATTCATTTACTTTGACTGTCAGTCACCAGTCAGCGTATAGTGAATAGCGTTTATTGATTTGTTTTTCTTCGCAAATAAAAAAGTTGCAAAAAATAATGTATTTATTTATAGCCTAATTGTTACACACAAAAATGATGATGAAGCCTCGCCGCTCTGATGATGATGATGATGACAATGAGATCGTTTGTATACATTTTAACGTCAGATTGTCCAAATTGCGTTGTTAGCAATAACATTCTATTTTTCTCTTTCTTTTCTTCAATATTGTATTATCGTATATTAAATATATAGTATTACTGGACCATTATTATTTATTATTACTCCATATTGTTGTGCTGTACCTCTGCACACTAGAAACTAGAGAACTGTTATAAGTTATAACGAAGCCGACATAATAGGGGCGTTTTTTATTGTTGTTGTTTTGGAGGTTTGCTTTAGGCCACAACGTTGAACGTGATTTCATGAATGAAATCTGATCTGTTTTTTTTATTACAACTTCCCCATCATATTTATATTTTTTGTTTTGTCTTCCTTCCATTGTTTATCATCATCATACATCTCTATTTTGATGAACTCACGACGAGACTCTCGTCAGTAGTCAAACTTAACTTAATAAGTTGCTATTCTTCAAGCAATCATGAAAAAAAGAATATGATGGCTAATATCAAATATCAATGCAATTCTGATTGTGAGCATTTCATACGAAGCCAAAGAAAACAATATTCCCTGTTAAAAAATAGTATATTGCTTTTCAAATTTCAACAAACTAGGTCAACAAGCTAATTCAGCAGCACCAGCAAAATAAAATTGTTAAAAAATATTATTGTGCAAAAAAAAGAAAAAAAATGCAAAAATGAAAATGTGTTGTGGACTTTTGCTGAGTCAGGTTTCATTCATGTCATTATTATCGACATTTGGATTTGATTACATGTGAATGTGAAGTGCAAGTTGAGTGTGTACATGCATGATAGGCAAAAAATAATAATAATATTTTGCTTGCAAGATTGCATATCGCACAGCAGAGAGATAACATCACAATCATATAGTCATCGTAGCGTCGTCACCGCCTTGTGGAATGTCATGCCATAATCCAAACAAACTTTAAAATATTATTCAGAAAAAAATAATATCATCCGTAACATTAACAAGTTCCTAGAATAAATATTTTTTATGTTACACATACACACACGATTTTAATCTTGTTTTTATAATATATACGTACCATAATGCATATTATGTATATATTGGCGAGGAGGGTGTCGGTAGTAGTGTGATGATGATGATGATGGGGTAATAATGTAAACACGCAAAGTAGTAAAGTAACTGTTTTAAATTTATAATTTTTTTTGTTATTCGTCTTTGCGTACTAAAAGGACGTACGCTGATCTCATCATCTGCACACACCACACCACACCACCAAATGAAAAAAATGAATACTTTAAAGTGAAGTATATATTTATAATTTATAATAACAAAACAATATAATATGTTGACTTGAAGTAGTATGTGTGCATGAAAAAAGAGGAGATTGGGTTATTGAGTTATTGAAACATGTGTTAATGATTGGTATATATATTTTTTTGGTGATATATTATGAATGCAAGGAAAGGAGTGATAATATTTATTTTTTTGAACATGTGATGAGGAGGGTGATGATGGTATATTATGTATGTAAATGATTATTGGCCATCATTACGAAATTGAATGAGTGAGAGAGTTGAGATCAGAGGATTTTTTTTTAAAGAGAAGAGGGTTTCCCGTTTTTTTTCTTTTGTATTATTGATCATATTCTATATTCTTAGCATAACACACTTACACACATACTCACACAAATAAAAATACAGAAAATCTATTGAAATATAAATAATAATGAAAATAATTGGCAATTCTTTGCTTATGTCCATACAAACCCATAAAAATATGAAGGACAGTAAATACAGAAGGTATAAAGAATTGAATCGTGCTGATGTGGATGTTGGAGAATAAGACGCTCCATTGTGTATTATGGTGTGTTTGTGTGTGTGATGCATCAGTGTGTTGATGTGTTTTTTTGAACGTGCACAATTTTTCAAGTCAACATACAAAAGTGGAAGTTGTTGAAAAGTATGAAAAATTTATATATCGGCTTGTTTAGTGGAAGAGAAGAAGAAGAAGTAGTTATCCATTTTTTTACGAGCAAAGCCAATAATAAATGAGTGAAGTGCAGCAATAAAAAGAGGTTAAAATAAAATTCACAACGACAATAATTCCTTCTTAAATACTTGTCCTGTCCTACACGTTTTTATATTATACGCTACATTGGCAAAATGGCATGGACCATTCTCTGTAGTAAGTAGACTGGTGGTGGTAGTCGTTTGGTTTGGTTTGGTGATAGGCATTTTTAAAGCAAGAGCACAGCAGATGTCGATTTTTCTTGTTCTTTCTTTCTTGCTTGTTTGGTGGAGTGGATAAGAAGGATATTTTTTTCAAGATTTTTGCTACTGTGTTTACCCATTTAATTTACAATATTATTATTATCACAATGGAAGTTTTTTAACTGGGCATAAAAAGAAGACTCAGTGGTTATTATCGAGTCCTAAAAAACCTGTGTGTGTTGTGATGATGTGAGTATCTAGCAGCTGCATATTATTTTGCATGGCACCTCTCTGTAAAATAATAAAAACGGCGGTGTTCAAGGAGAATACGAATTTATTTTAATGTCAAGTCAAGATGCACGTTAAGATGTTGACTCTAGATTTTTTTAGTAGAGTCTTAAAGTATAGACGTTGTGTAGGGTTATGTTGATAGGATAATATACACGCATAAAATCAAAAGATATATGTGATGTGATGATGACTGTAAAACAGGTAGGATTAGGATTTAGGATATTGTAGAATGGGGTTGCTGGATATAGTGATGACGATAGGATTAAAGATGTAGATAAACACACAAGTCTTTTTTTCTCGTCTTCATCTTGCATTCCTCTCGTCAGCATAGCAGCAGCAGTAGCAGTTGTTGTGAAAAATCTTAACTAATCGTAAAAATAGAGTGAATAGTGAGATGAGGAGGAGAGGGATGCCATTTGAGCAAAGAAAATGAGAAAACCAATAGTCTTGAAAATGATTATTGAATTACAAAGAAGATGTGGAAGACGGGATCTTGATCATGATCATGATCATCATTGCATCGTTAGTCTTCTTTCAACTCTCCGATTGTGACTGTATAGCTGTGAGTGAGAGAAAAGAGTTTGGCAGAAAAAAAGAGAGGATGTGAGGAAAGGGTTTTGGCAATTATTGTTATTACAAACCTGCTGGAGAGTGTTACATAAACGGTTATAGGAGGCGCATTGGATTTGGTATTGTTGTTGTTATTATTATAACTACATGGTTTTCAAAAGTTAAGTACACAGAGTTGTAGTGCGGCAAAAAAATAAAATGGGGTGTTAGAGAAGCTGCTAGAGTCAACTAATCAGTATAACAGTGTGTTTTTTAAGTGGGAAACTGGGAGTGTTGAGAATACTGAGAAGCCGCTAAAGTACTTATAACAGTCATAAGTTTTCTTTTTAAAAAAACAATCAATTGAACATAATAGCATTTACGCCACTTTTACGGGGCTACTGTTCTTTTAGTATTTTTTTCTCCGGGCAAAAAACAACCAAAGAGAAAAGTATCTTTTTATTCTTTGTGAAGCAAAGAGTGAGACGCATGCTTGCTTGCACATTACATTGTTATATTGCTTGTCACTATATTGTATTTTTATCATAGTTTTTTACTGAAAATTTGAGAATTTTCATACAACAGCTATGTTGTATGTATGGTTTATCATTTCTTGTGCATCTGCATGCGCATACATAATATGTAAATGACAAAGGGTTAAAAATACACTAATGAATGAGCATGGCGTGGCGCTGTATTAAATTGTTCAAAACATTATCGATTTTATTATCGATTACCATTGACATTTGACATATCTCTCAATCACAATAATTACGTTACAATCAATGATATTGAAATATTGAAGTTTTAATCGAAAAATGTGCTCCGATAAGAAGTTGCCAACTAATTGTAAATTACTGCTTGTCTTCTCGGATTTTTCCAACGAAAATTTATATTTTATGCGCTAAACAGTCAACATTAAAACCCAGAATTTCCAGACTTAGTTAAATTAAGCTACCAAATATAATTTAGATTTTTGTTCGACGTTGTTATTCTACAATTTCTTAGTTTACTCGTTCAATAATTTGTTATTTTGCTGCATACATAAAAATAGGTAGGTAGTTTATTTGTAATCATGAACAACTCAAGAAAATATTTTAACTGTAAAACGGTTAATTAGATAACGTTGATTGGAATGTTACAAACAATATTAATTAGTTTGTTTTTAATAACTGTATCTGGGCATGTATAATATTATCTACAGTACTTGTTTTTTTTGCACTACACGCATATATTATACTGTATAATATATGCAATTGTATGTACAAACAAACAAACGACTACACTATACACTGAACCACGTATTTCAAGCCAAATAATAATTGCCAAATCCAAATCAAGTTACTATACTACTTTACCACCGTCGTTATTACATAGAATTCTTTTGAAATAATATGCAAGATAAAATGCAGACGTGATGCTAACACATGCGTAAAAAAATTCAATCCTCACGTGTCTTGTCTTACTACCACATTTACACACACATATATATATATTAACCAACATATCACCAGGAGGGAATTGAATGTGTAATTAAGAAGTTTTTCAAAGTAGAAGAGTGCGGTGGTGACATGGCTTGACATTTACAAGTGACTGCAATCCGATCAACAAGAAGAGTAGGAATTTCCTTGTTGTTTTTTTTTGTTTGTTGCTGCTGCTGTCATTGCATTGTGAAGAGTGTAAATTACAGCCAATTTAAAATTTACTGCTGTGTTGTTACTTTGTTACTTTTTTACTACACAAAATCATCATCATTATTGTTATTGGCTTGCGGATAAAAGATATATTGCCATTCATTTTAGTTCATACGGTTTATTTTCTTGCGTGTATTTGACAAAAGTGCAGTTATTTTGTGACGGTGCCAGAAAAGTGATCAAGATCATGTTGGTATTATGTACGTACTTATTAAAAAACCGTATCAAGATCAAGTGCTAGAAGATACGCATGTTTATTTAACGTATGCAGTCTGAATGTGTCTGCCGCAGTGTAGCCATCTACTCGAAATAATTAATTGATTCAAAAAGTTATAAGGAATCAGTGTCACTTTTGGGTTTGGTGACAGTGGCAAATTTTTTTTTCTCTGCAATGTATGTACATTTACCACTTGTTATGGTTTACTGTGTTTTAAACGGTATTATTATTACTACTGTTGCAGTAATACTGCGGCTCCCGTAAATCTTCAAGAGTTTTTTTCTTCTTCTGAAACTAATGATCCAACACCACCTTCGACAGGAGCAAGAAAAAAAATCATGGCTGCTTTCTTTCTAATCAACAAGACAGCCAAGAAAGATAAAAAGTAGAGCAGACAATATGAAATGAAGCAAAAAATGTTGAATGAGTGTCCCATAAAAAAACTGCGTATAAGAAAAAGTAGAAGTAATTAATTACAAAGTAAACTTGTGGTCTTTGGAAATGTAAGCTCTTTTTATCTTTTCCTCATTTTGTTTGCCATTCTTCTTCTTTTTCTCCTGCTGCAGAACAGAAAAAAGTACCTTGGGGGAAAAAAGAGATGGTAAATCAGCAATAAACTGAGCATCCAGATATTTTTTTACTCATTTCATTCTAACTTTGAGTTAGAAAATTGAATTATATCCGGGTGCGGCGGTAGTGGTGATATAGTGGTTACATTATAGTGGCAAGGGTGTCGGTATGGTTTGTTGTGATGACGCGGTGATTTGTGGTAGTGATGTGTGGTCTACATTACATTTGAGCAGCAGCTGTAGCAATAATATTAGTTGTTGTAGTAGTTGTAGTAGTGCGGCATGGAACACCATAAAAAATCAGTTATCTGAATCAGATAATCTGATAATAACTTTCATGTATACGGATATATAATGTTTCTTTGTGTGTGTAATCATGTCATGTTTTTTTGTGATTCTGCCATTCATCAACAACTTCTGAAAAAATGATTATTTTACCGGGTAGTGTTTTTTCTTTCGCTCCGGAATCTTTTGACGTTTGTAATTACTTTTAGATGAATTCGATGTGTTTGTGTGTAACTACCGCCGCTTAGTAAAGGAGAAAATCAGATAAAAGGGAAAGCAAGAGAGAGAGAGAGAAAGTGGGAAGCAAGAGGATTTTGGTGTCAGGGGAAAAGAGAGAAGCATCACACAAAAAAACAACAAAAAAAAATCTGAGCTTTTCATTTCCTCTGGAATAAATCCACAAAAACCACAGAGGAAAAGAGAGAGACAAGCTACATGCTAGGCTAAGCTCTAAAAAGAGACTGAGCTGAGGTATAGCAGACCCAGCAGTCCAAACCAACCACACACACACTATATATCCGCCGCACAGTTTGTCTTTTAATAGAATACACAATATACAATTTACTGGAGAAAAACAGAAAACTTTATGTGAGGAGATTTTCATCTTGTTTTTTTATTCTATTCTCTCTTTTTCTCCCTATCTGTGTGGGGAGGAAAGAATGGCATAAAAAACGTGCAAAATCCAACACAAAAGTGCATGAGAAAAGGAGAAAAGGAGTAAGTCGAGTGGTGGTGGGTATAGCCACATGTCATATAAAACGGGAAAGTGGGAAGACGAGAGCCACACTACCACCACCGCCACCACTTTGCCACACACATCATCATATGCGGAGGAGCAGCAGGAGCAGTGGCTCAGCATGTGCTTCTCTATTGGCATGTCATATTAAAAGCTTACTACGACTACATCACATACTTGTACTAATGTACATCTGTTATCTGTTTCGGTGTGAAGCTTAAATCTTGGCCAAGGTGGAGAGTGAAGAGAAAACAAGCTCGCGTCTTCCTTTTCTCTTCTCTGGTGAAAGTTTTTTTTCCTGTGCTGAGCGGCGACTGCTGGTGCTTCTAGTCAACTGTGGTTCCTCTTCTTCTTTTTTTATTCCCTGTAATTCCAGTGGGAAAAAGGAAAAGTTGTTAACGACCATGAATCCCAAGTGGTTTCTCAGGGAGGAGCACAGCTATACATACAGCATAATATCAACTACTACTAGCGGCTTAGCGTAGAGAATCCATTCATTTGTCAGTCAACGAAGCGAAAGCTGAAAACTAAAAAGTAGTCAAGTAAGTGGTGGTGGGAAAAAGGGAGAAAATCCTAGTGAAAGTGGATAGAGAAAATAAAAAAAGGGAAAGTATTAAGGTGAAAGTATCAATTCCCCCGAATATCTCTGGAAAAGAAAAGTGTGTCTATTTTCAGACACGTTTACCGGTTTCCAGGAAAAGCAGTTGAATATGGATATACATATATGAAATGATAAAATAGCACGCGGTATGTTATGATATGAAGATGGAGGAAACTAGGCTGAATGGTGGTGGTAATATTAAAAGATCTCAATCTGCGTTAGTCAGAGCTACGCTGGTGTCTGGTGATGGCTGTGATGATGATGCTGCTGTCAATTCCCCAATTTCATCAGTTTACTCCTCCACAACATCTTCTTCGACAGTTTCCTCTACTTCTTCTACAAGAGGAGCAGGAGGAGGAGGAAGGACTGATTATTTGAATAGGATGAGAATGAAGAATGATGAAACTAAGAAAGATGGAATATCTCCAAGAAGTAAAAGCAATGATGGTGGGAGTTGTGGTAGTAATGGTGTCACCATGTCTTTTTCTTCCACCACTGCCTCTGTCAATAAAGTAAATAGTATGTCAAGAGGATTTTCTTCGGGAACAGCAAGAACATCGACAGGATTTAATGACGATTCTGATGAGTTTTATGACACTCCTCGACAACGCTTCACGATGATTGATGGCTTTCCTGACCTGATTAAAGATTCATCAGGAGATGGTGTGGGAGGTGGAGGGGGAGGAGGAGTAGCAGGAAGTAGAAAACGTTTCCTGAGTCGAGGCTTAACCCGCTTATTTCGCAGAGCCACATTTTTATCCTCCTCCTCGTCGTCATCATCATCGGGAATGTACAAAGTTACCTCTTTTGATGGCGGAGGTGGAAAATGTTATTCTGAAAGCAATTTGAGCCGAATTCATTTGGGAGAGGATTCTCCTTCAGCTTCGTCGACTCTTACAAGAGTAAAAGGTCTGCTCACCACCACCTCAACTGATAATGATAAAATTACCACAAGGAATGCTCAAGTTAGATTTGCCAAAGTACGACCTGCAAGTATGTTTGTAGCAACATCGTCCACCACCTCCACTACCACCGCAATGTACACTCCTCGCATGCAGGAGTCAATTTCGCATCCCCAACATGACGGAAAATTCAATGAGGAGGATGAAACGAAAGATAAAGAGAATGAAATGGAAAGTATTATTAAAAATGAGAAGGTGGAGTTGAATCTGTTGGAACACCAGCAAAATGAAAAGAAAGACATGGGATTTTCTGAAGAAAAGGTAAAAAACCAGAAGAAAAAATATAGTATTAAAATTCACATTTTCTGAGCACAAAAGAGAACGTATCACTTTTATACAGGTACTTTTACCACCAATTGCATTATTACAACCGCATAAAAACGTCTGTGTGTGTGTGTGTGTGGTTGAAGTACATTTTTTGGGGTTTGGTTCTTAATAAAAAAATAAAATGGAAATTAGGACAGTAAAAAAATCTAAAATCTAATAAAAAATGCTTTTTAAAGAAGAAAAAAGAAGAAAAAAATGGAATAAATTCCACTAGAAATTGACTTTTATTTTTTGAGATCTTTTCGCGTTTAAATAACCACACGTCTTCTTTGGTTTTGTGTCATGGTCATGTGATGTGATGTGTGAGTGCGTATCTTCCTCTTTCTTTCTTTCTACTTGGGTTGGTCGTATATTCGCCATATCGTCGTCGGCGGTGACGATGGCGGCTGCGGCACTGAATTTTTTTGGTGAAAACGGCAAAAGAAGAAATAAATGGTTGATTCTTGACTCTTTGGCGTGTACTCGGCACAGCATGAAGAAAAAAAATGGAATGTAAATTGATGATGATAGATGAAAATGAATGTCTCATTGACTTATAAAGTAAAAAAAAAGAACTTTTAGTTTTAGAACGTTGGCTTTTGGATGAAAATTTTATTTTTGTGGAGAGAGTCATCCACTAAAAAATGAGGGTGTAATTTGGCGGGGTCGGTGGTGGGAGGGACCAAATTATAGCGTATTTCAAGTGTGTGTAGTGCTTTAAGCAAAGTAAAAGGAAAATGTACATTTTTTGAACATTCCAAAATGCCAAATAAGTAGAGGAAGGAAGTAATGTATAATGACAGGCCATCGAATTCAAATAGATCTTTTTTGCGCAAGTAGTCGTAAGAAGTATATGTATCTTGTGAGATCATCATGCCAGAAAGCTTAAAGCCAAATGTAATAGAGGTGATGGGATGTGAGATATGAGATCAGAAAATGGTGGTTGGTGGGCTTGTGTGTGTGCAAATGGAAATTCGGCAGAATAAGTAAAGAGAAATGGAGAGAGAGATATGTAGTAATAATATTTAGTTGGCTGGATTAGAGAGGAAAAAAGTAGAGCTATTACAGTTCAAGTAGAATCCGACTCCGGTATTTACATTATTCTTTTCATCTTCATATATTTATGTATAGTAAGTAGGGTTTAGCCTGAAAAAAGGAATTTTATTGCATTTTTTATCAAGCTAATTGTATGGAAGCAGAGATGTGGAGAGAAGAGAGATGATAATGGGATATTTGTTCTAGTGCGAGAGCTCTTAGGTACCATTCACAAATTCACTTTTTGAAAATTATCTGTCCAACGGCATGATAAATATATCCACTTATGTGTGAGTATAGTGTGTATTGTGTATTATAATGGCATCCCTAATAGGTATATGTACATTTTGTGAATATTATTATATATGCCTACTTGAATATAAAATATCTCTAGAACAGTGCGCTGATGTTCACAGTGCCCAATAACAATAAAAAGTGAAAAGGGAGTGGTACATGCTAATCTACCCCTCTTGGAAAAATGATGATAATTGATGAAATGAACAAAAAAAACTTTTGAAAATATTGCTGCTGCTGTTGACTGGCTGATTATCGTCATCATCATCATCATCAAAACTATTGTGTTTTGTAGCATAAAGCATAGTAATCAGGCTTTCATTAAGATGAAATAATTGAGTGAAATTGATGTACAATTCTGTTTTATGAATGGAATGTGTATGTATGTTTTTCTATGGATCATTTGATTTGTTCATTTTGGCCCATTAGGAATGTATAATGGCTTTTTTCTGTAGTTATTTCCGTGTATATCACTACTTAGTTATTTCATCTATTGTTAAGTGAACTACAAAATAGCAAAAATATATTTAATGTTCTTTTTGGTAGGGTTCATTTGCAAAAAAAAACAAGAGAATGCAATAACAAAAGCACAACGAAATTTTGTATATTTTTTCATTAAAACACAGACGCTGTTTCAGTTTTTTGAAAGAAATTACTTGTTAGTAAAATATTAAGGAAAATTCACATGGCGGTAGTAATAAAATGAAATTACTCATCACAAATGTATAGTAATTTTTAATCCAGGCAAGGGGGTACACAGGGCCAGACATTTGTGCAATTTATTTCGGTTATTATTTTGACTCAAATATTTTTTGAAGTGACAGGTGCATCTTTAATATAATTTAATTTTCTTTATTTTTATAAAATTGGCAAAGTACTGCTGTTGCAAAAATGCGTTGTCTTTGCACTCTTTTAGCTTAGCATTTTTCAGATGATTTAGTAAAATGTTTATAATTAACGCCGTCATGATAAAAAATATGTGACAGAGATGTTGCAGCGTTAGTAGATCGTGCGTTTTCATGTGACATGAATAGATATTTTGTAAAGGGCGAGTATTGATATTTGGTTTAAAAGGATGAAATTGCAGGTAGTAGTTAGAAATGGTAGACATATGCATGGAATAT
>JAITYZ010000752.1:0-15437 GCA_027744595.1 Paronellides praefectus
TTTACGTGCTTGAGACTTATCAAAAAAGTGGAACCTTTTTTATAGGATCATCAGAATGTTTGCTGGAAACCATTTATAGTTGAAAAACTTTAGTCACATAGAAAGCAGATGTGGCTAAGGTTATGTTTGTATATATACCTCTATGCATCGTTTCTGCTCTGTGTTAGCAGCACCGTTCGTTTTTCTATGATGCGAACCCAGAAGTAAAGCAGCAGCGGAAGAGCTTCACCTTTCCCGTGAATCCAACATTGCTGCTGCTCCTGATGATGATGACAGTAATAATGATAATAATAATAATAGTAGTAACATAGAAAGAGACGAATCATCTACGTCGTCATTACTTGTTAGAGTACTCAAGTGCCGATTTTCAAGTCTTCTTCAACTAGCTCACCAGCCATCATCATCATTGAGCATCCCTGTTCTAAAGATAGACACACACACACACGCAAGAAATGGAAAGAAATGAAGAGAGAGAGAGAGAGAGAGAGAGGCAGTGGCAATAGAAGTGTATGGCAGAAGTAAATCTAGTAGCAATGGTTTGTAGAATAGTAGTAGACCGTGGCATGATGTTTATGATGATTTTGATCTGATGAAAACCGGATGATGATAATGACGATAGGAAGGGTTCAAAACATTTAAAGGAAAGAGGGTATGAGCCCGAGAAACGGACGAGGAACAAAATATGAAGAGGAGTATGAAAGCGGAAAGCTTCAACAGAAAAAAATAAATAATAATTCAGCACAAATTTAACACATTTCCTTTTGTGCATAATGTGCATATCTATACCATTCATCGACAAAGCTTTTGAACAACTTCCTTTTCATTTAAAAAAAACATCTCCTGTTGTCCACTGCAATTCCGGTCTATTCGGCAAAACATGAAAGAAAAAGGTGGCAGTGGCAGCATTGCAGCGCAACAGTGAAAAAAGGATTGAGAGAAACAGGCAAGGAATTAACGACCGACCTCCTTCAATTCGCACTTACTTAAGTATCACTTGTAAATTTGGCCTTGTTATGCACAATTCAAAGGCAGCCTTATTATTATTATTATTATTATTATCATTATTATTATTGTTGTAGTGCATTTTAAACATGGACAACCAGTCTGTGACAGTTGTTCGTATGACGTGTTCTGGATTACATCCTGTAACCAAAAGAACTGCCATGCTACAAACACGTTGCTTCCTTGACTTGGATTGCATTCAAGCAAGCAAACCGACTGCTGATATTTTAATATGCAATCTTTCTTGAGGCTACCACAGACCATACAAGGCTTTCTACTACAAAGTTGAACCAATGCCGAACACATTCAACTTGCTTAATTCTGCCCCAAAAAATGTAGGAAGAGAGATTCGTTGCATATGTGAAAGAGAGAGAGAGAGAGAATAAGAGAGCAATGATGACAACGAGCATGTTGTATGTTTTGTGTGAGTGAAGAGGATTTGAGATTATGATATGAACATTGTACTTTTGTACAGAGAGTCAACTGTGGGAAAGACTAAAAGAGAAAGTTGAAACAAGCAGCAACCTTTCTCATTTGATCACCATACATTCACTTGACTTGGTTGTCTTCTTCGCCCTTAAAATGTAGTCATATACGCAGGCATACATGCATATACATACATCATGCCACTCTTTTGTAGCAAAAAAAAACGTATTCTGTGACTTCTAACAATAACAATGGCAATAATATAAAGGAAAAGTGAAGGAAATAAAGGAGGCCTGCGTACATGCATAAAGTTATATATATATGCGTGTGTAAGTGTAGTAGTGGCGNAAAAAAACGTATTCTGTGACTTCTAACAATAACAATGGCAATAATATAAAGGAAAAGTGAAGGAAATAAAGGAGGCCTGCGTACATGCATAAAGTTATATATATGCGTGTGTAAGTGTAGTAGTGGCGGTAGTAGCTGTACAGCACAGTCTATTAAATCCACAGGGGCTTTAGCCCGTACATTTTCAGGATTTCTGAATCACACCATAACCAAAATCATTATCATCATCTTCCTCGTTCCATTCCTCGTTGTCGTCATCACGATCATCTTTGTCCATTTCANGGGGCTTTCTCCCGTACATTTTCAGGATTTCTGAATCACACCATAACCAAAATCATTATCATCATCTTCCTCGTTCCATTCCTCGTTGTCGTCATCACGATCATCTTTGTCCATTTCATTTTCTTCTTGTGCCTTTTCACTCCACAGCGTCACACACACACAAGGAGTATTCTTCTAACTAGTGTGTGTGGAGTGTGGACATCCACCCACCCAGGAAGATATTTATATGGATTACTGCAGACTATAGCTATATGTATATGAGCCCATTATCATGGAAACACATATTCTTAACAACTTACAATGCTCTCTTCTTTGGCTTTTGCTCTCACGTTCATTCATTCATCCAGCCTCTGGCCAAATTTTACACGGATAGGCCCAGTATAATAATAATGATAATAATAATAATGTGAAGAGGAATACACCACAAAATGTGCTCCGTTCCATTTGCCTTTACAAGTAAAAAAGCCATTTTTGTGTGTCATGATTATGCAATGCAATGCTGCCACTGTTTAAAAGCAAAAGAGAGAGGGTTACTGCCACTGGTAAAGGAAAAGAGTCAAAATTCTCTTTTATACGTACGTTTTTATAGTAAAACTTTCATATTATTTTGTATTACCTTAAATTACATTTGCATTCTATTTAATACGTAGGCACGTGTATAAACCGCACAAAGAAGAAAAAGAAGAAGACCAGGAGAGCCAAACTATATTACAACTTTTCTATGGCTTTATACTACCCAGCATCAACACTACCAACAACAACTCATTTTCTACTCTGTCTTTGTTGACCTTCATCTCACGTTCAGTTGAGAGACAAGCAAGAAAATGAAGTTAAAGCGAGCAGGGAAGAAAACAAGGTATGTATTATGTTTGTATGTGTGTACCATTGTCAAGTGTACAATTTCCTTTGTCCCCCTCCCCCACCACCGCTTCTCTTGCATTTTTCATTTTAAATGAAAACTGTGAATGAATGAGGACTGAGCAGAGAGAAGAGCTCTTAGCTTTTTGAAACTACCACCAGCAACAGTAGGGGTAGTACTAGTCACGATCTTTGTCTTTACTTTTTTACAAGCTAAAAATTACTTTTATTTCTCCCCAAAGTAACTTTTACAGTTATGAATTATATTTTTCAAGGATGGTGGCAGAGTGGGTGGTGTTGGTGTGCAATGGTGTGTATGTGTGTTTTTTTGGTGTATGCTGAACTCCAGCAAAAAGATGGGATTTTTGAGTATTCCACTGTCATATAACAACACTGTTAACTGCTACACTGCACCTTTTTAGCCTTTTCTCTCTCAGCTTAGTTAATTTTTTTTGCCTCCTACTATGCCTAAACTAGAGTAATTTCAGAGGGCAAGGTTATCTCCCAAAAAATAAATGGGAAAAAAGAAGAGACAGAGGAATGGAAAAGGACAAAACCTAAAGTTTTCTTCTTTTTTTATACTGTGGGAGTGAGTAATGACACAGAAACAGAGACAGGAATAAAGTTTTTCATGTGGCTAGACAATGTGAGAGAGAGAGAGAGGGATACCTAAACAAAAAAAACATATCATCTTTCTTCTTATGATCATCATCATCATCATCTTTGTGTTGTTGTGTGACAAGAAGACAAGATATTTTTATATAGTTGGCTTTCTCCTGTCACATCACAAGTGTCAACTGTTAACCAATAAATAATACATTATTTTGGATGACATTTTTACCTTTACCACTACTACTTGTTCACTTTTCTACTCTCCATGAGTTGTCTTGCCATTATTATTATTTTATTACTATTATGTTTTCCCGCCGACTTTTACATCTTCTGTCTACATGACAAGGAAAAGAAAACAAATCCCCTCCTCACCTGTCAGAGCAGCAAAGACACACAACAAACACACATACCTACCAAATGTTTATTTTTGCTTTCCTCCTTGTTCCACTAACAATAATTTCATCTTCATTTTATTTTTAGCTCTGACAAAGAAACATGAAAGTCGTAAGTGTAACATGACTTTTTTTGCTAAAATATGTAAAGTGGAATTTGCAAGTCACTCACACTGAAAGTCACTAAAAATATATAGTACAAGTTCTTGGAAAATTGTTTTGTGAAAAGAAAAAGAACAAAGGGGAAATTTCGTTTGAGAAATAAATAAAAAATGTTCAAAGTTAGAGAGACAGACATAGACATAGATAGGGAAAGAGGGTTGTAGATCAATATACTTAAATTGGTGAGTGGGTGAGTAAATGAATCGGAAGGGAGCATGAAGAAGAAGAAGGATATGGGATTGAACTAGATCTAAAAGATGCAACGGGAAGAGGAACATCCTTCTTTAATATTAAAAAAGAAAAATGAATCCTTGTTTATCCGCTTTATGCAATACAGTTTAGCTGTTTATTCCCATCTTCTTCTTTTTCGTGCATGTGTTCTATACTTTGTATATCTATCTATCTGTCTTTTGTGCGAATGATCATTTTGCCCTTCTTCTTCTTCGTCTACCCGTCTTTATCCTGTTCATCTTGTTGCATCACTTTCCCTACTCTAATTCTCCAGAGACTAGGAATTCACTAGTTTCCTCTCTGCTCAACTTCTTGTGCTAATATTACAAAAACCACTACTCCTGCTCTCTGAGATACAAGTACTTTTGTTTATTTCTTAAAACAACATGTTATTCAGTACACACACATATATATATATATTTGCGTATCTCCCTGGATATTTTTTTATACTCAAACCCAATTCCCTACAAACCTACTTTTTTTAAACTAGGGGGAAAAAGTACGGAATTAAAAAAAAATTCTTGGCATTTGCTCCAACAACAACAACACAAAACTAATAAATTTATTTATTTAATTATGCTCCAACAGTAATCATAAATAAATATATGCATTGGTATATATTATGTGGATTTATTTATTTTTCTTTTGGGTAGTTTTATCACGAACTCTTCAACTTTGTGAACATGCCGGGAAAATAATATTTTTTTTCTTCTTTTTCACATTCGATAATATATACGTATATTGCAGATCAGGTATATATTATTATCAAGTCTTTTTTTATTATATGAATTTACAGATGATAAAGGTATCTCGGTATTCACATTCTGAGCAACATGATTCGCACGTCATTTTTTTCTGAAGGGCCTTAAAGAGGAGAAGGATAGTTGATGGGCTTGATCCTTTAACAAGATTTTTTTGTATTAGGATTTTTATATTTTGCACACCTCCTCAACAAATTTCATAAAAATACAGTTTGCTCCGGAAATTCCAAATACAAGTGTATAGAGAGCTCCTATAATGATAATGATCATAATAATAATACTTGCAGGTTTTTCAGGATTTTCTTTACGGTTAAAGAATAAGTGGAGGAGATCCGTAAGTACTAACTTTGAGTGGCTTTTCTCAAAATAAGACGACCACTTATGTTAACAAACGCTAGTATACTAACAACCAAAAAAGAGCGGTGGTAGTAGTAGCAAAGTATGAGCAGCAGCTCTCCAGAGATGTTCTGAATAATTCATGAACATGTCAAAGGTTTGTGGAAAAAGATAGTTTTTCCAACGACCGACAATGCCATGACATAGTAGCATCTCTGTGTGTAGCAGCAGCAGTAGTACTAGTTGTAGTGGCTTCAGCAGCAGGAGCAGCAATATCATATCACCTTCATGATTGGTCGTTTCCCGTAGCACCTTTCCTGGATAGATGATAATATGGTTAGTAAAGTAATAAAGCGGTTTTTGATGCTTGTCCGTTGTCCATCCACTTTATGGTTATGGTTTCCTTTTATTTATGGCTTTTGCAGTTAATGAGGCTATAATACAGTTGTATCTTATTTTCCAGTAATAATACAAGTCATGTGAATTATATTTTTTTAATAAAAAAACCCCTGGCCTCAGACGAAACCATACGGGTTTTTAAAGGCTATTTTCATACTCTTATTTTATCTTCAACAGGTTTCGTAATAAAATAAAATAAAGAATTTAAATCTCTTTATTTCAAGTAATTTTTGCTCGGTAGCACAGGAAACAGATTGAGAGAGAAAAAAGCAATTTACATACACATTGAGCCACATTATTTTGCTGGCCAATTCGGTGAAAAGTTGCTTCAATTGCAAAAAGCGGACATTTGAATAAGTCACAGTGTCCATTTTTCACACTCGCTGCTACTGTATGGACATCCCTGCCAGAAGTAAAGTGATAGTGTAGAGAGTTCACAAAACGGAGGAAATTTATTGTCAAGCTGTCTGTATGTGGCAGAGTATCCTAAGCGACTTGACAGACAAGAGACATAAATCTCAATGGAATTCCTTCCACAGAGAGAGAGAGCTAGCAGCTTGTATGTTTTGTTGATTGGACGAGAGAGTAACATCAGTTATCCTGATGGTACTACTCCTACACACGAGGGGTTTGTTGCGCGATTTTTTTTACTTGTCCTCCTTTTCCTTCAAAATATTGAAACGCTCCCATTGAATTAGAAAAACAAAAAGTTACACACATTACGCTCCTCAATACTATCAAATTCTCCCCTTCTTGTACAATATTTATCATGTCATTTATTTCAATGCATTATTGTCAAACAAAAAAGTGGGAAACAATTTTTTGACACTTGTATGTTTCCATTCTGATAAAAATCAAATTTTTATATCTCAACGGAATACACGAACAAAAAAATAAAACCATATGTTTTTATCTAACTTTTGACTTTTACTTTTTATGCACTCAGCAGCAACAATCTAAAAAAATGATTTAAGGGAAACATATGGATATACATGTTTTGCATACCGTACCAGTACAGTATATTTTTTTGTACCAGTTTGTCTAAATAGTCGAGATAATTGTTATCGATGAATACATCTGACGTAGTAGTTGATATAAAAAATTCATAATAATTTACGACATACTACGACTAGCACCACTACAGCATATATTCATGGTGGCACTAATTTATTTAGTTTTCCTGCAATTACGCTCTAACTCATGTTACTCATTCATGTATATGCCTTTTCTGAATAATTGCCGACCTTGTTGGAAAAAAATAGCAACGACCGTAGACGAAAAAAAATGATGTGCACCTTTTGTATACCCTCACAATATACCATATTGTTTATCAATGACCTTTACTAAAAAAGAGGATAAATATACCTTGTGTAAAAAAGGGAGTTCATTGGAGTATTAAAAGCGTAAACATGCCTACTTGCCAATTTTTTTTCCAACGACCCATCATCATCACTCATCACCATCCATTTTACTCTTGATAATTAAATATCCTGTTGACGTGACTCTTGAGTGCTTGTGTAACAAGAAATTTGTATAAAATTATTGTCAATCATTATTGCGACATGGTTCTAATTGAATCTTCGTTCCTCCTCCTTTAATTGTTTTAGTTTTCTTGAATTAATTAATTCTAAGGTAAATGTATGATGAATTTTCTATTGGGCAAAAGTGGTGCACTTAACTTTCATAACCCCACTTCACATTGTAAATTAATTTCATGATGATAATGATGATGATGGTGTTGCGAAACAAGATTCGAGTGCTGACAATGATGTGATCGAGTCGATGATAGAAATAGTATGAGCGTACGCGAGCACTTTCATTATTCACCCCAAAACACACAAAATAGATAGATTTTGATCAACATCCTCTCAGCTCAAGCAAACAGGCATATAGAAATAAACTATTTATTGATGTTATGTTAGGATCCTCTCTCTCTTTTATAATGTCCAAAGATGCTTTTTTAAAGCATTTATTTGTTAATAGTGTTCAATGGAATTAAATTATGTATACCTAGTAGATATTGATATTGCTTATTAGTCAGCGTGGCAATCGAACAAGAACATGTGAAACCCCATCAGCAGCATGAAACGGAAAGATACCAAAGAAAAAGAGAAGTTTATTTTCCAAACAAAGTTAATTTTTTATCAAGAGTTTGCATCTCTTAATTATAAAGCACTCCAGGTGGGAATTAGCTTATTTCTCAGTTATGAAACTCATAATTAGCAACTTACATACGTATCAATATTTTTCTCTCCTTTTGTTTTTGTATCAACAACCACACGTCTGTATTCCTTTCCAAGATGCTAGAAATGAGATGTTTTTGAAAGTTGATAGTTATAACAGACACACAGAGGGAGGAAAATATAAATAAATTATGAAACATGATCGGATCCCTTTTCACGAATGTGGTAACGTTATATAGTGTTTTTGTTATGCTTGCATAACTTTTTGTTTTATAACCCCAACTGTCATGTTATTTTACGCAAAGCCTATGAAACTCTCGCCCCTCTCACTAGCTAAATTTCAAAGGAATTAAGATGCTTTTTATTTCACGTTTCCGTTCTTCAAATGGGAGGACCGGGAAAGAGAATTAAGACATCATGTCAATATTAATGATGATGATGATAAAAAAATACTTGAGAAAAAAAAAGATTTTACTTTTCACATCCCACTTTTATCCCCTCAAGGGCTACATGGAGGAAAAGTAGAGAAAATTCACCTCTCCATTTCAGATAACTAATGTACTCTGAAGAAGGACATTCATTAAGTGCAACTTGAAGTAGTAGTTTGAGTTGAAGTTGGAAGACGGATTTATATACTCTTCTTTTGGATTCTTCAGAAATTACACATTTCTTTCTGATTTGTTGCTTGTGCACACATACTACCATATTTATACAGAAAAGAAACTTTATTATGAAGGATGATGATACAGGGAATAGATTTTTAATCAAATCTTAAGTATTGAAAAAATAAAGTTTGTAATTTGACAACCGACTGTTGCCATCCCTTGATTTATTATACACATACATAGGTACGTATATTTTTATATATAATTATTACTAAAGAGCAAAGAGCAGAGGTGACACTTTATCAAGAGGTGAACTAAATCAATTTAAATTGCTTATTTTTTTAGCAGGAATCTCATTAATACAATATTGCATTCTCAGTAACAAATGTTTTCACGTACAACTTCAAAAGATTGATATTTAAACCAATAAGTGGAAGTGTAGAATGATGATGATGATAATGGCTATGCAGTTTTGGTGCTACATATGTACATATTTAAAAAGACTGATTTGTTTAACAACTTGAAAGAGAATTAAATTTCAAAGATATATATTTTCAACCATTGTGAAAGGAAATCCAACACAGAAACTCTTGTTAGGATAAAGTAATGAAATGAAACAACACAAAACCACTTTTTTCTCTAAAAGAAATTAAACACCGATTGTTATGTAAACCCGTGTACATACCCACCATATGTATTAACAGAAATACACGTATGCATGCTATCATTGTATCAAGGTCGACTAATAAAAAAAATCACAAGTGTTTCATTATCAGTTTACACATCCAAACATGTATGCACACACATTCCAAAGTGTAACAAGAGAAACTATAAAAAACGAGAGAGAGAGAGAGAGAAAGTGTAGGGAAAGGATGAAAAAAATGAGCAATTTATTAAATGATGTGATAGCGCTGTCATGCACACTTCCTTCCTTATAAACATGTAGTACAGAGGTATATATGTATATACATGGCTTATATGAATGTACACACACACAAGTGCAATTGTTCTACGTTCCGCCATCACCAGCACCACCACCAACAGCGTAATACCACACGCCGACCGACATTGATTTCCATTAACGAAAAAATGTAGTATTGGGCTATATAGTGTGGCTATGTATATACGTATGTATGTATTATTATAGTAGTGGTAGTAGGGTTTTTTTAGGAGCAGCAGGCCACAACCTAGTGAAGTGGTGGTTCATCCTTTGATTTTGATTGCAAACCCTAAAATTTTTACTAGCTCTTCATAATTAATGATGTTGGATGGATGGATGGATGGAGATGGAGGGAAAGAGAGGAAGATAGGAGCGAGAGAGGGACTATAAATATAGATGCCTAGCTACGCAGACTAGTAGACAGTGGAGGGAGATGGATACAAAAGCAATAAGAATGACAGCCTATGGAGCCGTAGAAAGAAGTATGTGTGCTACTAATAAAATAAGTGGCGGGGAGAACGTAAACGAGACGAGATGGATTTGACGTTGTTAGCCACTAGATACATACATGCGTACAATACACAAAAGCGGATGTATTTGTATTAACAAGGCTAGCAAAAAAAAAGGCTAGCAAAAAAAAACATATACACACAATTGTATATTTATGTATCCCTTTTGAATCAGGACTTTTTATAACTATATTTCTTTTTCATCCTTTTAACTCTCTCTCTCTCTCTCTCTCTCTAAAAATCATTGGCCCATGGCACAAGGTAGTGCATAGAATATTACACAACAAATCAAGCATCTTGTATTATTGTATAGGAGAATCGCATAACGTTTTCTCTCTCTCTCTCTCTTCGTTATTGTTGCTGCTTGCGTCTAGTACTATCCTGAATGGATGGATGGATAGAGATGGAAACATTACTTGTATGGACTGCGGAATCATGCAAAAACTCACTTAAGCCTTTTGTTGCTTCTCTTGTTCTGCTTTTTTACTCGTGCTCCTGGTTACAATTTTCTTGTGCTTTGCTGAGATGGAAAAGGATGTGAATAACAAGCACCGGTAAATTTCACTTTTTTTACTACTACCACCGCCATTCACATTGATGTCGGCGGCGGCGGTGGCGGTGATGTGATGGTGGTATTGGTTATAGTGGAAATACGTTAGAGAGTTGTAATGAATTTCTATAAAATTCATTGTGAAAACATGAAGTTGCTGATTTTGTGCTGGAATAAAAACCACACAAGGAAGAGGGAAACAGCAAAAAAGAGAAAAAAAATCGTAATAAAAGGAGGGATATATATGTAGAGAAAGAGCAGAGTAGTAGAAGCAGCACGTACCGTGTTGGTGTGTGGTGGTAAGTTAATCATGCTTGCTCTTGTGCATGTACCAGGTTTCCGCCAGAAATAATAGAAGAATATGCAGTGAAGAAGAGGAAGAAAAAAATGGTGAATAAAGTAAAAGTGACCAGCAGAGAGACCAGAGGAAGAGTATAGTGTTACGTTTTGTTACGTTACTTGACTTTCCGTTTTTGTGTAGCTGCTGCTGTTGTTGCTGCTGCTGCTACTTGATCTCCTCAGTAAATCTAACATTAAATACTAAGTACATCGGGTAAAAATGGGATGAATGGACGAAAGAAAAAAGGGGAGAATGTGCAAGAGAACATATTATTTAGCTACCTAATTTCACTTGACTTTTTGATTCCTTCAGGGTTTTTTTTTCCTGCATGTTTTATTTGATCGCTTACTTCCTCCACTACTCATTTCTTGCATGCTGCTATCTAACTTCCACTTCACTCTACGGGGATCATTCTCATTTTTTCCCTCAACAACAAACTGATGATGACCATCAAGATGATCATGATGAAGATGACCTACTATTTTGTAAATGAGCCTTTGCTATTATAAGTCAAAAGTAAATTGGCCATACATGCATAAAAAAGTCATAGTTCAACTCCTTCACAGAAGAGAGAATAAGGAATCGTGCAAGAATTTTTTCACATTACGTGCTTTTGCGTCTTTTGTGCATGTTTGAATCATCATCGTAGGTCTTATGTAATTGCCCATTGTAACCTAAATGGTAGTACCTAGTATGCTTTCCTAATTACGTAATATCATATCAGTATTTGGATAAGTGCAAGTTGTTCCAATTCCTTTCCCTTACAAAAGGAGGGTATATATTTGCATATCTCTAAAATTGCATAGAAATGTGGGTGGAATGTTTATTTATTTTCATTCTTCAAAAAAACATTTTAAAATTTGTACCTTTTTTACTCTCTTTAATCTGCCAAAGTAAAAATTTGTACTGATATTAACTGCAAAAACGGCTTTTAACTTATCAGCTTATCATATATTTTCCTTTTCCACTTGAGTATTTGTTTGTGTTATAAAAGAGGTATACATGCATGAAAAATTTCTTGTAAAGTTATTACAATTTTGATTGTAGTTGTATTTCTCTTTCTTTTTTTAATCTTCTTTAAGTACCCTTTTAAGTGTGTGTGCGGAAGGGGAACGCAGGATAATTTTATTATTAAAAAAGGTGGTTGGTTTTGGGCACTTTTTTTCTTTTTTCTTTCTGGGTAACTAGTTTATTATTGTAGTATTTCTATGTGTCTTCGTTTTTTTTGCACATTTGCTACGTACACCTTCTACTTTTCTTTCTTTATGAAAATTTCAATCAATTTATTTTTTTTATTCCTTTTCCACTTGAGTATTTGTTTGTGTTATAAAAGAGGTATACATGCATGAAAAATTTCTTGTAAAGTTATTACAATTTTGATTGTTGTTGTATTTCTCTCTTTCTTTTTTTAATCTTCTTTAAGTACCCTTTTAAGTGTGTGTGCGGAAGGGGAACGCAGAATAATTTTATTATTAAAAAAGGTGGTTGGTTTTGGGCACTTTTTTTTCTTTTTTCTTTTTGGGTAACTAGTTTATTATTGTAGTATTTTTATGTGTCTTCGTTTTTTTTGCACATTTGCTACGTACACCTTCTACTTTTCTTTCTTTATGAAAATTTCAATCAATTTGTTTTTTTCTTGAGAGTGAGAGAGAGGGAAAGCGAGAAAAAGAAGTAAGTGAAGTATGCATAATAGAATTGAAGTTTTTTCATGCTGCAAAGGCACACACACACAAAAAAAACAACAAACAACACCAGGAGCAGGAGCAATAACAACAAGTATACTCTCATCCTTTTCAATATTTTTTCATTATTTTGTTGTCGGCCTACTTTTTATCTCCTGTTCCGTTGTTGTAGTTACTTGTATGAGTTTCTGCTGCTGCATTGGAGTAGAGCAGCAACCACGTCGACTCGGTTTTGGCAGATTCACTTAAATAATAAGATGAATTTTTTCCTTAACTTTTTTTCGGGATATTATTATGCTGATGTATGAAATGCAGTTGAGAGAGAGAAAGGGAGATAGATAGATAGAGAGAGTGGAGGAGGAAGGAATACTTTTTTTGTTGCAAAAATACAAAAAAAAGAAACGAGAACCGAGCAAGCCATGAAATAAGAAAAATCTGGCTGCAATAATAATATCAAATATCTGTGTATATTTGTGTGTTGTGTAGTGATTTTCTCGTCTATCTTCTTTTTTTATTCAAACAAAAGTAGAGGGAAATGGGTTGAGTGAGAGGAGAAAAGAGAGAGAGAAAACCAATAGTTTATCATTTTCAATAGGATTTAAAATGGTATAATAGCTTATAGTATACGAGGATCGCATCACTATATCGCATGCATGCACGAACACGGATGGGAGGCACGCAATAGGAAACAAAAAAAATGTTCACGGGAATAAATCTGAATGACAAGATAAATCCATGTGTATGCATAGTACGCAGAGAGATAAGTTCACATGGCAACAAAAGACCACGCTATTATTTTTCTTCTTTTCTTTTTCTTTTTTACAGGCGTAACATTTTACTAGCCGTGCTTGACGTTTTTTATGATTATCAATTAATATGGCTTCAATATTTTTCTTGAGAAGCTGTCAACAAACCTATAAACGCAAGATAATCACACAAAAGTTACATTGTTTTTTTGCACTCCCCAATTGTGTGAAAGTAGTCATCGGAAGGTTCCTCCTCTGCTGAAAATGACAAGATGTGTATATATGTTATACCATGTAATCCCTTACATGTAGGTTTTCTGTTTAAACCTATTTTCCACACAAAAAGCAAATACTTTATTTACTAATGTGCTTTGACAATGACCAAATCTGCAAAATTCCGAGAAGCCGAAAAAAAGACATGGTTCTTTTTTTGCTGTTATAACCCTAAACACGAGTTTGTTTACAGCATTTAATGTGCTGTCAAAGTTTCTATGCTTTTATACAGTGAGGCTATAATTATAGCATGAATTTTAAATTTCCTGCTCAATGTATATATTTTTTCGGTGATCTGGTATTTTGACATTTACATTTTTTCGGTTAGCTACCTAATTTCGTAAAAAGTATAAATAACAAATAATAATGGAGTTGTTCTGTTTCGGGCAAGTTGTAAGAGAATCGATAATATGCTCATATAATGAATCTTTCAGTTAGCGGCGTAAAGAAAAAAATACACAGGTTGCATTGCAGTAAAATACTTGGAGAGAGAGAGAAAGGAAGAAAAAAACAAAACCATTTATTGCCAATCAGGATTGCTGCAGTGGTAGTGAGAGCAGAAAAAATATAGTAATTTTTCGATGCTGCAATACACTCCTCACGAATCACTGACTTCCTGTACTTTTGCTTTTTATGAAATCTTATTTTTTCCTAGCACCACCAGCATACCATATACCACCATAACAACAACACCACATAGGTAGCTTTGGAAAAAAGTATGTATTAACGTGACGTGTGTAGGTAGGCTAAGTCGTAAGAAAGTGAAAAATAGGTCCAAGTTCCGAGAGAGAGAGAGAGAGAGAGATTCAGTGATACTATCATCATCGTCATCATCAACATCGTGTTTTTTGTGCAAGTATGAATAAAAGGCAAGTAGGAAAAACGGAACCAAACAATTTTTGCACCATCTCACGTACCTCGTGAGCCACTTTAAGGCTCACCGTGTCCGTGTCGGCATGTGTGGTTTGCAAGTATGTATGTTTGTGTGTGGAGGAGGAGGATGCTCACTTTGTTGGATGATCAAGATGGAGGTGATGATGGTGTGATTGTTATTATTCCAAATTCCTTGTGCAGCTCTAGTAATACCATACATTTATATACATAGCTAATATAATAAATAGAGAAAGGTAGACAAACGGACAGGGTGCGAGCAGGTTATAACAAAGTGATACATGAGAGATAAATCCATGTTCTTTCTTATTACCAAGAAAAAAAAATGAAACGTCTATGACCAGAGGAAGAAAAAAAGAGGAAAAAATTGTGTAATAATAATAATAATAAGCCGACATGTAACAGCATGGTGCATGCGGCATGGGTATATCATCATCCCACTCTCTTTCCTGAATAAATAGTTGCTAGAATATATGTATAAGTATTCATACCACCGGAAAAATTCAAGTTAACGATAAGCAAAGCTTCAAGATGAGCAGCAATAAGCTTTAAGATTTATATTCTAAAGGCCATGCTACACCACAACCCCACACACAAAAAGAGATGGAGAAAGAGAGAGAGAAAATGAGAGTAAAGTAACAAAAATGGCGGTGTGACTCAACTGCTGCTCCTGCTGGTGAATCTGAACTATTTACTACTACTATTGTACAAACCTGGGCTTCTTCATTTTCTTAAAAAAGGGGGAAAAGGGGAAGGTACTTGAAAAAGAGAGCAAGATCGTGTACTTGTACACACACACACACACACACACACACACACACACACACACACACACACACACACACACACACGTTTGTACTTTTTACATATGTTATCACTCAGTCAAAAAGGCAAGTGAAGACACGACAA
>JAITYZ010000753.1:0-15982 GCA_027744595.1 Paronellides praefectus
TAAAAAAAGGGTAAAGAGATAATGGTAAATTGTAATTGCAATTTGTAATAATAATAATAATAATAATAATAATAATAAAAATAATAAATACCTACAAAAATAGTAGGAAATTTATTCACTTGGTAGTTTGGACACACAAAATGATAAATAATAATAACAATTTATAAAATAGATAAATTATTTTTTTTTCTATAAAAATGCATTCATGGAAAAAGGGTCACGCAAAAATCTTTTCAGTTTATTATGTTTCTTATTATTATTATTAATTCCCTTTTAATAATAATTACAAATTAAAAATTCAACAAATAAAGTTTTTGTTGTTTTTTTTGGCTGCAAAGGAGTTTGGTAGTAGTAAAAAGGGACTGGCAAAAAAATATATATTTAGCAAACTATTAGAACATATCATTTCCAATGCCCATAATAAAGTTTTGTTGTAACAGAAAAGATATATATGTAAATATATATACAATATACGTATACCTATATATATATATCGTATTTTTTATACATTTACTATTATACTTGTTGCAAAGACCTTGATTTGTATTAATGTTTTTGCCTCATGTTTTTGTCTGTGTGTGTGTCCGTTGTAGTTAATAGCCGTGAACTAAAATAATCCAAGTAATTGAAATAAGTACACATTCACACACACACACACACACACACACACACACACACACACACACACACACACACACATTCAATTCAATCTACAACTCGTTTGATTTGTAAAGTTTTAAAGACTAAAACTAAAGCAGAGAGAGAGAGAGAGAGAGAGAATTGAGAATTGTTGTGTTGTTCATATAAATGTGTGAGTGATGGTTCAATCTATAGGGTAGGATTGATGAGGTTGAACACCGGAAACTCTGAATCATTGTCCTCCCAGCAGCCAGGGAGCTAGTCAGTCATTCCATCTCGATTGTATTTAAAATTGTGTGTAAAGAGAGAAGAGAGAAGAGAGAGATGCAACAAAGTGTATCGTCATATCCCAATATATTTGTAGCGTTTTTGAATTGAATTGGATTGAACCTGGGCTGGTTGAGCTTCGTTTCGAATCATCACCACCACCATCTGTCAAAAGGAGTAATGTGGCTTCAAATAAGTCAGTCAAGTAAAGTCAAAGCCTTTCTACTGCTCCTGTTTTTTTCTCTCTCTGTGATGGTATATATGTACAATAATATGTTATATATGAGAGATGTGATGTCTGCGAGAGAGAGAGAGAGTTTGCCTTTCTATGCCACGCCATGCCAATGAAGTACAATAATGTGGGATCCAATCCAATACACCGACCCAATCTCCTCCTGATTTGATGAATTGAATGTGAATGGTGGTGCGATCAGGATGATAATGATGATATACAATGCATGTATATATATATCTATGTGGTTTACTATTTACTAGTTGCATGCCTCTTAGCCTGGTGAGCGTACAAAGGTAGCACCAAAAACTCACACAATCCCATCGCGCACATCGCACTCATGTCGATTTTTGTCAGCAAATGATGCTGAAAAGCAGCGGGAGGATTTTATAATCATCATCCGTGAACAATCCTCAAAAAGAACGCTGCTGCTGCAGAACATCTATTAAAAGTTGTTCGCTCCTCAATTTACCAATTTTTGCTCTCTTGATCAACAACTAATGTCGGAACAGCAGCAGTCCGGTAATCACAACATTTAAACACATTTATCGAGAATCACTTTTGTAATACTTTTCTCTCTCTCTCTCTCCCCCCACACACACTACAATTATCTATGTGTCCAGATGATGTAACATTTTCAAGTCAAGTCCAAGTACACAGCATCATCAACAACAACAACAACAACGTCAAAAGTGAGAAAAAGTTTTTTATTTGTCCATGTGGACGTTTTATTGGTTGTTCCCTGATGAACTGATAATCATGATGACTGCAATATCCGGTCTTCATTGATTGAACTAATTGCTTGCTGTTGCTGCTGCTGTGCTCTATACTATTTTGCCACGCTCAGCTCAAAAACTCTCAACTTGTGAACAACAGTCAACAAATGAGTTTTTGAACCACTTCTCTCTCCCCCCCTTTTTTCCTCATGTTGCTCTCTTTTAAATCATTTTCGAAGACAATAAAAAAAAGGAATACAAATTGTTGGATTGACACAAAAGAAAGACGCCGCGAGTCAAGCCATCATTGCACATTATATGATGATTATTGTGAATTGACCATTTCATAAAAAAAAATAGTAATAATAATAATTCGAATGACTGACGATAAGAGAGTATATTGCTCTTTTACAACTGTTCACGTCAAATTTATTATAATCATTGGATAAAATTGATTAGTCAGATTGGCTCACGGCGAATCATAATTATCTTCATCGTCGTCGTCGTACTTATTATTATTATTGCTACTTCTCTGCTACAACTTGTTCTTGTTCGTCGTCTACAAAAAAAAAGATAATTACAAATAGCGTGTTTTAATCTTTTTTTTTCTTCTTCGAGTCGAGTGCCGTGTGCATTCGAACATGCATGCATAATGCGGAATGGATGAGTAACCACACGAAATATTCGATTGTTTCTTTTTTTGTGGCAATCATCATCATCATCGTCGTCGTCATCAGCAGCAGCAGCAAACTCAAAACTCCTTTCACTTTGGCCACTGGCCACAGCCTTACTTCCCATAAATTTTTATTTTATATATATTTTTTTTCGTTCCTTTTGTTTTAAAACTACATTTTTCCCTTTTCCTTCAAAATTTTCAAACAAACGAAGCGTATCAAATATCAACGAACCAAAAAAATAATAATAAAAAAAGCTAAAGGTATGCTCAATATCATACATATACCTCTGCATTTATGTACTTGTATAATAAGTAGGTTGTTAATTTCTCCTCTGGTGGTGTCGATGTCATCATTTGTATTTACCTCGCCTTTTGCCGACATCTGTCTGTATCTCTCTCTCTCTCTCTCTCCTCATGTTATTTGCTAATGCTACACATTTTTTTTCTTCAAAAATGTTTCTAGCACAATGCCCATTATTGTTTAATAAGTCACGAGTATTGGCACCAAAAAAATATATCTTTTACTTGTCCGTCACCAAAGCGACGCCATATATCGTCACCATACATACCATACTCAATCTTTATAAATATTATAAAGTTGAATCCCTTTTTTCTCATGTTCCCTTTCATTTCATTAATTACAAATTACACATGTGTGTCCGAAATTCCTTCAAATCTTTTTTTCCCTTCTTGTCGACAATTTAAAAAAAAAAGAAGAAGAAAAAGCTGCCGTCATGTGTTGATGGGGTTGAGTGTGTTGTTGACGATGTAAAGATGATTATGATTATTTGCTTGTGATGATAATTATTTAGAGTATTGCTTTTATTGCTTTATGCTACCGTGTATTATATATTTTTTACTCTCCCTGGTATGTCCAGAATGATCAGCCGAAGAGAAAGAACAATGATAATAATAATAATAATAATGTAGGTAGGTATGTGTAGCATTAAAAAAAGCAATACCACATCGTCATCGTCGTCTTGTTCCTAGTCATTCTTGATTCTTCTTCTCCGTTTATGTTGCTTACTTGCTAGGAAAAAAAAAGAAGAGATAGCAATAATTATAATAATAGCGGTAATAATGATGATGATGGTAGTGGTGGTGATCTCGAGCGTTTTATGACTTGACTACTTCTACATGGTGCATACCTTCAAAATCATCAAAACAGCATCCCGGCCCCCGTGAAAAAAAAACTGAGGAATTTTGAGAAGAAAGAAGAATGACAAAGATTTAACAGTGCACACACACACATGTTACCTTTTATTATTATTCTTTCTTCTCTCGCGTCAATAGTAGCCTTCCGCATCAGCAACAGTTTTAGTGAATCTGTAATAATAATGAAATGAGAATTTAAAAATTTGACGGTACATGCTCAACCGGCAGTAGCAGCAATAATAATACTAATAAATAGTCATCATCATCAACATGATCATCCTGAAACGATGATCATTGTGATCACGGCGATCACTCACTCAGTGCATTACTGTGCTACTACCACCACCACCACACAACAGCCAACAAAAATCCCATCCATTTTACAATAAGATTCTTGAGGAGGAGGATGATGATGATGATGATTGTCATTATCGCATGCGTTGAAGGGAAAAAGAACAAGTCAATGAAATGGGCCGTGTTTATTATTATTATCATTATTACGGGGGATGGATGGCGAGTAAAGGCAACAACCAAAAAGAATCATCTTCATATCATCATCAAATAAAGCACACAAGTGCTGGTTACACACACAGGTAGACATGAACAAGGGAACCAAACACACAGACACACAGTCAAAATGAACATGACGACGACCATTCAACAAAACATCAAGAAGAAGAAGAAGAAGGAGAGGACGACGAAGACATGATAATCAGGTAGCGGACGATTGATGATGCATGACAAATGTGCCGTGCTTCTATTAAACCAACTTGTCTTCTTCTTCTTCTTCTCATACGAATATATATGCACACAAACTACTTGTTTTGCAGTGTGCAAGGTACAAAATAAAATAACACAAGCACACATATCAATTGTATCCTCCTCCTTGTTCCTCTCTTGTGCTCAGCTTTCTTGTAAAAAAAAGAACAAGAAAATGTAGAAAAGAGAGGAGATTAACCAAGATGCCGATTTAGTTGAGTTGATTTTAAGCAAATAATAATAATGCACGATGTGTTTTCTCTCTCGCTCTCAATTGAATGGTGATTCTTATTATTATTTGCCTTTCGTCTTGTGCAATTTCAACCAAACTGAAAACACAATTTTCTCCTTGTGTCGTCGTCGTCTAAATAACAAAAACGCCATCAAAGTCNAACAAAAACGCCATCAAAGTCGTCACGGCGTTTTCGATGTACCATCATCATCCCCACCACCACCACATCATCATATACCACCACCGTTTCCTTTCTTTTTTTGCTATTGGTGATGTGATGATCATGTCAGTTGAAATGGTAATAATAAAGTCATTTACTTTTGTGCCTTTAAACGAAGCAGAACTGATTTTATTGCTCATTGTATATCATCATATTATGTACACATGTGTGTTTGTGTATTTGTATTTGGTTTACAAGTGGAATGGCAACAAAAGTGAGTACATTGGCATCATCGCGGCTGGATGGAGAGGATATAAAAGCCTCTCTTTCTCAAGAAAATAGTGAGAATAATAATAATAATAATAATAATAATAATAACGATAATGGCATATTTGTTTTCTGTTAAGAAGACGAAGGAGAAGAAGAAGAAAAGACGGTGAAATAAGTAGTAAATGTCGGTATTTAATGGAATGAATGACTCCCTATATCAGAATCCTCATCCGTAACATCACACGACACGGCATACATACATATCTCTACATACATATATTGGAGTGGGGGTAGATTGGTAGTGAATTTATTGTATCTCCAAATCACGACGACCATCAGCAAAACCAAAAGACATGCCATAATAATATAAAACAAAAGCGGGCAACAAAGTGGGAGAGGGAGAGAGAGAGAGTGGGAGAAAAAGGAATATGGATGGAAAATGGTTTATGAAAGATTTATATTATATGGATGACATATTACAGGCGGAACTTGAGAGAGAGAGAGAGAGAGAGAGAGAGAAAATGGGGACTGGATTCTATAGTAACAAGAGATACAATATTGTGGCTATTAAGAGAAGCTGGGAAAAAGAGAGACAAACACACTCACACACACGCACCCTCTTCTCTTTCTTCTTCTTCTCTCTTTCCCTCCAACATCCCTTTTTTTACTTTCTGTCTCTTTGTTTTCCTTGTGTGATTTTGGATGATGATGGTGACGGTGATTGAGTTCCATTATTTAAGGATTTTGTGAGAAAAGCAAATGATGAAGATCATGTTAATGCTTTTCCCTCCATCTTTCCCTCTACTAAATTTATATTACTTAAGAGAACGAGAGCTCTTTCCCACACAAACACACACACACACTCTATCTATCTGTTGTCCTGGACAGATGATCCTTAAAATGAGCAAGAAAACATATTCTCATCAATATGATCATTGCCATTATCCATACTATTCCTCTCGTAAACTATGTTTATAGAGAAGAAAGTGTGAAAGGAAAATGGACTGGTTCCTTTCTCTCTCTCTCTCTCTCTCTCTCTCTCTCTTGAAGCTTTCCAATTCCATCTGACTAGCTTTCCTCAAGCATAAATAATGTAATAATCAGAAGAGGTATCACTACCACACACACACACACTCAGATTTTCAGTTGTAGAAAATCGAGGGGAAATCATGATCGGATGGGTGTAATATGTTTCCCAGTAATGGATACACACACAGAGAGAGACACACAAGCAGAAAGAGAAAAGGAATATAAGGAGTGTCATTAATTATAAACATAATAATATTGGTATTTTGGTGGGAGTGCAAAGTAGAAAAGCAGTTTAGCTAGAGCTACCTACCTACTAACAACCTCTCACGCAACAACACAGTCCATTTAGCTTGACAAAGAGAAAGAGAGCAGAGCATGGCCCACTAATAATAATAATAATAATGTTGATGTATGATCAATTTTCAGCTATTCCCTCTGTCCCATCAACCAAAAAAGCTTGGAACAAGTGAATTGTGAAGCTAACACCTCGTAATAATATTCCATAATATATATCTAGATATGTGTGTGTGCGTGCGTGAGTGTGCATAGAAATGTGGTAATAAATATGAGACTATGGCCCTTTCCAAGCAATAATACTTAATAGCTAATGTTGTAATCATAAATGGATGGATGAATTCCCAAAAGAAAATTGCCTTGTTGGAAAAACGGATATTTTGGATTGAAGGGAATAACTTTAGCATAGCGGCCTTTTTAAAGAATAAAGATACAATTTATGCGCAAGAGACAGAGTATATAGCATTTATATTTTAAATAATATTTACTATTGTGATAATCCTTATTTATTGAGATGAGTCGCATTTGTACATAATATCATCCACGCAACTTTTCTTGCTTTTTGTAATTCATTCTTCTTTGCTTCTTGAATCTTGATTTGTATGAAAAAACCGAGAGCAGAGACACACACAAAAAAAAATGAAACACTTTTGTACAATTTTACATGAATACAATTTGTACTATTCAATTAAAATTGCCTACGAGTTGATTAGGAGGAGCAGGTATGAAGATGGAGCTCAATTTGGGATTTACGTAAATAATTGTGCATTATTGGCCACATAAACATGAGCAACTTGACAAACCTTTTCTGAATGTAAATCTGGTTGTTAGTAAAGAGAAGGTGGACAGAGAGAATATTATAATGTGTGTGTACCACTCTCTCATAAACGGAATGGTTATGGGCTCACGTAACGACTTTTTATGAAGACGAAAATGAAGAGAGAGAAAAATCCTATCCGTGGCGGCCCTCTTCTCCCTCACCCTCTCAAATACTTTTATGTACAATTACATAATTCACTCTCAGCTAGAAGTTTTTCTTTTTTTACTCGCGTTGCTTAGTCACAACAACAGCCAAAAAAAAATCTCACAGTAGTGAAGCAACAGTTGTTGCCTCTCTGCTGCTCTTGTCATCTGTATCAGCTTGGAAAATTGTCCCCTTTATTATACCATTTACCTGAACATTTAATACACGGAATTTTTTTTTGGAGTTGAGATTATGTGACATGTCGTATGTATTCCAGCGTCGTCATGATGATGATGATATAACGATAATGATGGTGATCATCATTAGGTGGCCATAAGTTAACCTTCTTGAATTGGTCAATAATGATGATATTAACATTCCTATTCATGGGCTCACTATCATCAAATACAGCAATTTACCTGGCTATAATACCATCATAATTATTGCGATAGCATATGGCCCTCTATTTCTACATTTTTTTCCAATGAGCACACATTTTCTTCTTCAAAACTTTCAAGAATTTCCATTTTGAAAAATTAGGATGCATTTTGAAAAAAAAAATCATTCCAATACAATTTACTGTTATAATGTCTGCTCCTGCTGCAGCTATGATACATTTACTCAAGCTTTTTGAACACAAATTTATTATTATTATTATTATGTAAAGTCATTTCCCCCAAAAAAATGAAGAAAAGGAGATAATATTATTATTGAGTATATTAGGTAGAGAGAGAGGCAATAGGATATATTATTGCAGCAGAAGAGTAACTATGATAATATGGATGTTAATAACAAGTATAACAATAATCATAATAGTTAGTCATAAGGAAAACATTTTTTTTTGGGGAAGGAAAATGATTTTGGGCAAAAATAAGTAGGTAAGAAAGAGAGATGAAGAGTACAGCCCATCCTGCAATCACCAAACAAGAATCATGACGATTTGTAATGGAAAACGGGGAGAACCGAAATGATAATCATGATAATAAATATTATTATTTATGCAAACCATGAAAGCAAAGAAAATATCCCATCATCCCGTGTGCTGGCACAGAAGCAACTGGTTACCTATATCATGTCCTCTTGTTCTTCTGCTGATATACATACCTGTGCATATATGATGATACGTTTTAAAGATTTGTCTTCTTCTCAGGTGAATCCAAATAAATGGTACAACAAAGGGAGTTGTAGTAATAATAAAAAAAAACATAATAATAATATTTCTTATAGCAATAGTAATGGTCCTTTGCAAGAGGTAAGATGGTTTAGAATCCATTAAAATGGAGGGAAGAGTCTTATATAGAGCCATTATTGTCTCATCCTAATAATCATAATATTCACTCACTCACTTGAAAGCAATAACGTTTGACATTATGGCCATCATAACTTTTCCAGGCTACATGGAAAAGGTAAAACCGCGACAGACTCATGATCACAAGAATCAGTCGGGATTAAGATGAATACACACACTTCTTCTCATATCCTCTCCTCTAACAATAACAGTAATAATAATAATAATAATAATAATACAAATATGCAATTACATATTACATTCAACCATTAATGGCAATGTAATACCAAAACACCTTTGCGAGTAAAAAAAATAAATATGAGTAGGAGGAGAAGAATGGGTAGAATCTTATAGGCTACTCGCATTTTTTGGTTACCTTTCACACAAATCCTCCCTGACTTTGGTTCCATAATAGTGATGAGCACATTTTTATACCTGGTGTCTACCTGTAATTATATGCGTTCAAGGATGTTTACTCATCTTGAGCTTGATTGGTTGCCCAATCCTAATATCATTTAATGAATTGAAATTTTTTTGACAGGACTGTTGATTTAATTGTGATTTTATCGAATGGGATATCCGTCGGCTCACGTGACTTACAGTAGTTGCATGATTTACACAAATGTTTTTTTTTGAAAAAAAAATGTTCATTTTCATTTCCGCTGTTTCCGTGTCTTCACCAAAAACAATTTCATGTTGTGCATAAACCGAGTTTTGATTTTCTAAAAAAATCTCCCACTCACCCCCCTTTCCCCCCTAAAAAAATTCTTTTTTGCCCGTACAGAAATGTTATTGCTTTAAAATGCCGTCAGTCAATTATCAGCTCAACAACGCCCCCACAAAAAAAAATACCAGCAAAATCAACAAAATCGTTTAAAAGTAAAAAAAAAGTGACAAGGCTAGAAAACAATAATAAAAAATTATATATTTTTTTCAAGCTAGATTTACCGCGGCATACTAAGCTGCACACTTACACCACTCATAAAAATAATATTCCCCGCGTGTGTGTAACGTTTTTTTTTTGTTTTGTTTTATGAAAGGGTTACTTTTTATCCACTCTCTCGTTGTTGTTATTGCTACTTTCCTTTATTTTCCTATCACACACTTTTATCTGCTCGATATATCTTGATCAGTCAACTACTAAAACACAAAAATCAGTCAGTCATATATAAAAAGTGAGCAGGAACGCAACAGCAGCAGAAGTAGCAGCAGCAGCAGCATTTATTGGAGTTAAAAGGTTCACTCCTGGTGCCCTGTCTGCCTATATAACAGCGTAATACGTAATACATACATACCGTCAGGAACGGAAATCCTGTGCAATAACTCTGAAAAAAAAACTTTGCAGCAGAAAAGGATTAATAATGACAATAGAGCAATAGATACAATGAAATGGTTAAAATAATAATAATAACAACAACAGAAGCAGGAGAGCAGCATCAGAAAGAGCAACAGTCATTTTCATTATTCTTTTTAGTTTGTATTTTAGACTGGTAATATAGGAGCGACATTTGTAGCCATGCTTTTTCATTCTTTCCTGTTATTATTATTATTATTAATAATAAAAGCAATGAAATAATATTACCCACCGAATCTATATGTTTTGTATCCCTCATTGATTATAAAAAGTGATTATTAATAATGATAAGAGTTTCATAAAAAACTAGGAGCAGAGCAGCATAGAAGCAAAAGTAGCACTTTTTGTTTTTTTTCTATTGCAATTCCCATTATTATTATTGTTATCTATGCATTTTCCATGTGTATTTATTTATTACATGATTTCCTCGTCTGGTGGATTGATATAGCCAAAAACTTGGGCTATTATTGTGATCGGTTGACTGATTGTTGTAATGCAATGCATTGTAAAAAAAATCATTCAGTGTAATTTTCCAGTCTTTATTTTCATAACCTTCATCATCCTCATCCACCAATGAACAATGTATTGCAGTTGTGCATAAAGCGATGTAGTAATACGTCAAGCAAGAAACAAAAGACAAGCTATTAAAAATGTATAAATACATAGCAATCTATTCATCGATGGATGTAGACTAGACTGGGCATATACCTCTAGGTATATTATTATCTATTGTAGTTTTTTTTTATTATTAGGTATTATTGAAACCAATTCAATAATAAAAAAACTGAAAAAAAATATAACGTCAACAGTTTACATTTTGTAGTTTGATTTTTTCCTTCCATTCCATCATGATCATGTCACGGGAAATGGAATGGATTAGTCTGATTGTTTTCATTAAAGTGGTATGGAATGAGTGCACAATGCAAAGGTGAAAAATTATACGGCAGCATCCGGTATAGATTTAAGATAATAATGTGGAGCGCATATATAACTCTTTATTTGGTTGGTTATGTGGATTATATTTTTTTATGGATTAGAGTGAAAAATTATACGGCAGCATCCGGTATAGATTTAAGATAATAATGTGGAGCGCATATATAACTCTTTATTTGGTTGGTTATGTGGATTATATTTTTTTAGGGATCAGTATCGATTTTACTCTTTGGCATTATTTAAAAAAAATGACGCATACAAGTTTTGAAAATTGCTACTATTTTTTTTGTGTTTTCCGTTTTTTGTCTCATGCTTTCTATAATAATTTTTTTTTTAATTTCCACCATTTTTAGTTTATGATTTGACCATGTTTGTTGTTATGCAGAGAAATTATATGGCTTATTTGTTGTTCTTTTTCTCTCCGGGTGTTGAAGGGAAAGAGGGATCAGGTGGGAGAATGACGCATACAAGTTTTGAAAATTGCTACTATTTTTTTTTGTGTTTTCCGTTTTTTGTCTCATATGCTTTCTATAATAATTTTTTTTTAATTTCCACCATTTTTTTAGTTTATGATTTGACCATGTTTGTTGTTATGCAGAGAAATTATATGGCTTATTTGTTGTTCTTTTTCTCTCCGGGTGTTGAAGGGAAAGAGGGATCAGGTGGGAGTTTACCCTCGTCATATCGATGTGAGGAAGGAGGTGCTGATGAAAGGATCGCGCACATACTCTCTGAAGCAAATCAAGCTCTTCATCGGAGCCACAGTCTCAGCAACTCAATTGGCAATCATGACCTGTGTGATGATAATCCTGGCAGCAAGTCTCCCCTCTTGGGCAACAACAACAATATCAATAATAACAATAACATCAATAATAATAACAACAACAACAATGGGCAGTGTGGACCTTCGTCGCCGTCGGGCTCTTCAGGACGTGGGGGTGACAGGAGACTCCGCAAGTATGAGAATGATGACATACCGCAAGAGCAAGTGGCTAGGATATATCAAGAGGAGCTAGCAAAACTTGTAGGCCTAAGACTTCCACATGGCATGGGTGCAGATCCCACGGATCCAAGGATACCAAGAGAACATTTTCAGAGGTTTGTGCAATTTACAAATTAATGGCTAGTTAGAAAAAAGGGATAAAATAATATTTTGTAGGTTTTTTTTTTGGATACGATCTCAAACTGAATCTCAATGTTTTTTTTAAATGTGCAGCTTGCTATTTCCCCATTTATTTGGTGGAACACTCCTGGAACGTGACGACATTCGCATGGCTCTCGATGCGTATCACAGGGAGCTTGCCAAGTTGGCTGCAACCACGTCGTCAGCGTCCCCATCTCATTTCCCACCGCCATTATTCCATCCTGGTGCTCCGGGCGTTCCTAATGGACTGAGTGGCGCTCAAGATCTGACAATGCCCAAAAGACTGTCCCCGCTTGATACCAAAGATCACGATGAAAAGGTACAGTACTTAAACACGCAACATGGCTACAACTACAACTTGTCTCTCTGTACATTTCCATTTCTCCCGGTAATTCTCTTTTTGATGAAACAAATGCATTGTGATCAAATACTAAACCGTGCATTTTATTTGTTTCTGTTTTTTTCCTGGTGGCTTTCTCTCTCTCTTCTCGTCTGCTCTTGATCCCACCCAGAATGACAAAGAGGACGCAAATGAGATGATGCGTCATGTAGGTAGCGCATTCTCCTTGGTCAGACCCAAAGGTGGAGAGTCCAATTCAGGAGCACCTTCCCCTCTCAACACAATTCTACAACCGTCTGGTGTTGATGACACGACAAACGCTTCACCACTCCAGAGAATGGCTTCTATCACAAATTCACTCATCTCGCAAGTACATGTATTTCCTCACTAAAATTCTAGCACATCTTCTTTTTGCAAAGAAAAAAAAAAGAAAAAAATAATATTTGCAATGCGTCAAAGAATAAAGATCTTCACCAGTTTTTTGTTTTTTTTTCTTTCTTTTTTATAGCCCACTGCACCCTCAGTCGCATCTCCAAGTCAACGACCTCTCAAAGCTGTACTACCCCCAATCACACAACAACAGTTTGACCAATACAACAATCTCAACACTGAAGACATTGTTCGCAAGGTACGTAAAGTTAGTAATTTATTTCACTCTTACGCACTTTATTCAAAATCATGAAGGGACGTGGAGTTTACATATTTTGAAATGTTTGAAACTTGTGCAGGTAAAGGAACAATTGAGTCAGTACTCGATCTCGCAAAGATTGTTTGGCGAATCCGTTCTTGGCTTATCACAAGGATCTGTGAGTGATCTCCTGGCCCGACCAAAGCCCTGGCATATGCTTACACAAAAGGGTCGTGAGCCATTCATCCGCATGAAAATGTTTCTGGAGGACGAGAATGCCGTCCATAAACTTGTCGCTTCTCAGTACAAGATTGCCCCCGAAAAGCTTATGAGAACGGGGGGATATGCTGGTAACCCATCCCCTGCAACTGCAGCTAAAGTTCCTGCCAAATTGGCTGAGCTTCCAAAGAGTCAAGAAACGTCCCCTCTCCCACCACCACCCCCACCACTTCCTCCAATGCCGCCAACAAGCATAGCTTTGAGTCAGTTGAATCTGGAAACTCAAATTGCAAACTGCAAGAAACAAGCACCTCCATCATCTCATTCACACGGTGGAGCTACAACTCCCACCCCTCCGCTTATGCACCCTCGTGCACCACCCCCAGGACTACCCCCTCATGGTCTGCCACATTCCAATTCCTCAATGGATGCTTACGGATCAGGTGCACATGGCTCGTCAGACAATTCCAATGACTCACCGAATGACTCGTACAGCCCAGGCAGTAGTGCAGCTGCTCCGCCAAGTAAAAAGCAGCGGGTAAGTATACAAACGAAATAAATAAAAAATTATAGACTCGCACTAATTAAATCAATGTGTGCCCTCTCGTCAAGACTAATAATGGCTTTTGCCAAAAATCTCAATGAAAATTTCATCATGCTAATAATATTAGCTTTTGATGCTGTATTATTACCACATCCTGTTCCTCTGCAAAACCCCAAATGAAATGATTCGCAATTTTTCAATTCATGTTTCACAGGTTCTCTTCTCAGAAGAACAAAAGGAGGCTTTGAAACTGGCATTCGCGTTAGATCCATATCCAAACGTTGCTGCTGTCGAGTTCTTGGCACGGGAGCTTGGTCTCTCATCAAGAACCATCACAAATTGGTTTCATAATCATCGCATGAGGCTGAAACAGCAAACCTCGTCACCAGTCGTTCAAGGTATATTTCCATTATTATTATTATTATTATTATGTATACCTTTTTAAATGACTAATGACTAATTGGTCATGTGAAAAGAGGAGGGTTCGTCCACCTTATCAAACTGGCTTGTTACTCATCACATTGTTTATTATCATTTCAACAGAACCGCCCTTGTCGTCGCAACCCTTTGACCCCGTTCAGTTCAGACTTATGCTGCATCAGAGATTACTAGAGCTTCACAAAGACAAGTTCTCAGCCCTGGGTTTCATGGGTCATCATTCCGGCCATAGTATGGAGGAAGGCTTAGATCTCTCCATGAGCAACACTGCATCCCGGGCACATTCAGACAACGAAGACGACTTTTTCGAAGAAGATGACGACGATGATGTAGACAATGAGGTACGTGTCAATATTCTACAATTTTCTCTAATTGCTTTCATGTTATAAAGACTAGACCCATTAAACATTTTGGTTTCCATTAATTTTTAGGGAAGCGTTGCTAGTGATGACTCTGGAGGTTCAAATAATTCCAGTAGAAAAAAGCGAAAACAACAATCCAAGCCCCTTAGTCTACAAAGCAATCATTCCTCCCTCCAAGGTACGCCATCATAAACATTTCTTTGCAATCAGAGCTTCAATGTATAAATGTAACCTAGGTAATAATAATAATAATTTCATGTTTTGTGTTTAGGCAAACTTGGTGTTGGCGTGTCCAGCTCGGGATCTTCCCGAAGGAAGCCCGTAGCCCCACAATGGTTTAATCCATCCTGGCACGATGACTCAGACGACGAAGAGGTGCTTATAAATGGTGTCTGCGTATTCCAAAATCCAACTCCATTCGGAAGCTCAGGTAAAAGTTCAATCAAGATGGAGCCGTCGCTCCCATCCAAAGCTCGGCTCAAGCTTGAGCCCCGCGACGAGTCCGCCGGTGAGAAAACTGATGATGAAATTGATGGTGCAGCAGATGAACCCTTGAGTCCCTCAAGCAACAAAAATGAGGATGAGAAGGGATCAGAAGTCAGTTTGAGGCAATCCTTGAAGCATCTCAAACATGAGCACTCTGACGACGCTCATGAACTCAGTGGGGACGACGAAGGTCGCAGCGATGGAGCAACCTCTGAATAAGAAGAAAAAAAATTAAAAATGCACAAAAAAAGCTGATCAAGAAGAAAGACTGTTTTTATCTGTTTTACTCTTCATAATACCTACCGTGTACTATTTACAATTACCAAATACCATTTTTTATTAATTAATTAGTAGAACCACTAAAATTACCACACGACGAGTACCATAGATGTAAGCAACCATGTTTTTTTCTTATTATTATTAACCATTCTCTTCTTCTTCTCTCCACCGTCACTTCCAATTTACAAAAACAAAATATTAAGAATTTCGCACTCTTTTTCATTATCAAGTACGTCAATATATTTACCAAATCACAGGAAAAGGTTAATTTTGTTGTCACGTTCTATAAACTATAAGGCCTATATATTCTGAGAAAGGAAACAAAAATACGAAATTACCAGAAAGAGATTTTTCAATATCATATTATTATTACAAAGCTAAAATGAAATCACTCCGATCTACTTACTATCACATCAAATATGACATAATAATAACAAGTACTTTTTTGAATGAGAGTTCGTTTTTCTATTTAAAATTATCAAATACTCTGCTCGATTATCATATTTAAAAAAAACATTATAATAATTACAATTATAAAGCAAGTTGTTCATAACGGTGATGCAAGAAACTACCG